>VDFB02006963.1:0-61439 GCA_007258455.2 Sequoia sempervirens | reverse complement strand
ACTTAGATAATATATCCGCTTCCACATTACCACCTCTCCGAATATGACTAACTTTAAAGCTTTATAGGGATGATAAATCCTCCCTAATATTATCCACCATATTTTGTAGGTGCCAAGCATGTATTATTCCAGTCATCACTGCTTGAACTATAACCATCGAATCCCCTTCCAGATGTATCTTTGTGGCACCCAAATTTTTACCACATTTCACTGCTAATAAAGCTGCTAAGGTTTCTGCCATGTTGTTCGTACCATTCTGTAACTTCTTTGCTCCTAAAGCTACCACATCCCCATTCCAGTCTCGAATTATAAATCCAGCCCTAGAAGGCCCTGGATTTCCCTTTGAGGCCCCGTCAAAATGTGAAGTTATCATTATTGGTTTGTCAGACTGTACATAATTTTCACACAAAGTGATGCATATATTGAAATGGTTTGGGTGTTTTAGGATTTCTCTACAACTGAGATGAAATTCCTAATTGCATTTCCAGTGATTTTCAAATCTCTTTTCTCTAGAAACAAGAGAGATAAAGTTTCAAAACTTGATGCATGTAGAGGTAATTCTAGGGAAGTCGGTTTAAAATTTGGGAACAATGAATCAATAAAGGTCTAGTTTTCTGTGAAGACCAAGGCCCTTTTTTAGAGCTGTCTCCTTTCAGCATACAAACGGAGCTCACAAAAGGGCTGCTTGTCAAAGATAAATGGTTGTACTATGCTTTTTACAAACTTTTCTAGGGTTTAAATTTATTGTTTAATAGATGGAAGAGCTGGAAAGAATTCATTAAAATTGCATGCATGTAAATTTTGGTGAAGAAGAATGACTCATTTACTGTGTAGAAATGTAAAACAATATGAGTTGAAATTACCTGTCTATACACAGAGGAGGGGAAACTATATACACATTGACTACTAGAAACATTAGATGATTGGAAGGGCTCCTAAAATTCAGTTTGTTGCCTTACCTCTTGAAGATTCTCGTAAGGATCAAGATTTTGGAGCACTCCAGGGCTCAACAAATTTTCTTGGAATGAGACTTGCAGTTATGAGAATTGACAGATTCAATTGCAATCTGACTAATAAAGGTGTGATGTCAGTTGTGAAACATTGGCCAAGCACTTGTCTTGAACATACCTGCAGAATTGCATTATCCTTGTTTAGTGCTGGCTATTTTGGTTTGACAGTGGATGGTGGCTTGGTCTTTTTGCCTTTGCCCCTTTTTCACTATAAAGTTTTAAACTAAAACATCATCAACTCTATCTACATTATAGTAGAATCTTAGATGTTAGATAAACAGGTCATATTTTTTATGCTAAGAAAACATTTGGATCTATTACCATCATAATTGGTTCTTATTGTGAATAAGGTCTGGAAGCTTGTTTTGAGTCATGTTTGACAATGCATATTGGCTTGTAATTTTGAAAAAGAATATTCTTGTTATCTTTAGATCTATATTGCCTAAAAAATATTATAAAAATACATTTCTGCAGACTCGGAGGAGGGATCTTGCTGGAGTTCTAATTAATCGAGGGGTTAACCTTGATATTCTGGGTAAATGGTCCAAGGTAATTCTTTTGGATTTTTCTTGGGATTTCAGTACTTGTTTTTCATGTGACATTGACTAATGTTTACTTTGTCACAGGTTGGATTGATTGTATATGATTCGCAAGTCCCTGTGGGTGCTACTCCAGAATACATGGCTGGTCATTACATGGTTTGATGCTACATTCATAACCTAACTGTGAAATACAAGATTTTTTGACAGTTTACTAATTTGGAGCAAGTAATTAGTTCAATTAATGTTATTAAAATTAATGATCTTGTGTTTGAGCTTATGCCATCTTCTGCTACATGATCACAGCTTCAAAGTGCCAGCTCATTTTTGCCAGTAATTGCATTGGCTCCTCAGGAAAAAGAGCGAGTTGTAGATATGGCGTGAGTACTATGCTATTTCATTTTATTATTTGTTTAAAGTTTGTTATAATTTGTTACCGTTGATTTATGCGGTTGGTTTTCCATGATAGAGAATGGAATGTGAATGTTTGCTGCTACAAATTATCTTATCACATTTTTGAGTTATTTTTAATGAACATGACAAATTACTAAAACAACATAGAAAGTTTACCATAGCTAGAATGCTTGTGTTACATTAAGAAAGGAATTAACAGATGATTGAAATCTCAAAGCAAGACACCTAAATAATTTGTGTTGCACAACTGAACTATGACTACACACTATCCAAGTTCTGCATTGATGTGGGTTGAATTGCCCAATCTCCAAAAGGAGACAACAAAAGGAGTCTTTCTCAAGCCTGGACTGTACAAATAGGCAAGGTTATTCAGGCTTAGAGTAACAATTACTTTTTTATCTGCAATGCATAATAGTTAATTCAGCGTCCTTTGTGGTTTCCTTTCATCTCACTTTGAACTGTATGTGCAATAGTCTATTGGTGTTTGATTATCAGATTATGTAATAGGAATGTTGTTGCTAGTGTTACTGACATACTGTACTAGTATTATTCAGCTGGGCCATGCAAGTTGGTGCATTTTAACATCTAGGGCTGGGCTACCTAGGATTTTGAGGTTTCACACATGCTGCTAGCACATTCATACATGATATGAGTGTCAGTAGTCCGACAACTTCATGTTTGATCTACTTGTCATATATTCTCTGCTGGCGTTCAACTCTTGGAATTATAGAGCTAGGCATAAACTTTGCATCCTTTGCAAATGGAAGGAAAACTACATTTATGCAAATATATTATAAACTTCAAGTAAATACCTATATGGCTATATCTATCATCCCTATATCTATCATCTCTCTTTTGTGTTGATAATAGATGACAGGTAATAAGATGCATATACTGTGCTTGAATATTAGAACTGGTATGATATAATTGGATTTCTAAGATAGTAACCCATTTAAGTTGAATTGTACAGACTTTGTAAAATGACTTTGGATCTACATGCACATGCATGATCATACAACTTGCTACTTTCTAGTTTTAATTTTTTTGATGCTTCCATAAATATAAAATTAAGTCTGCTTGTTCTCATCCTAATTAATTTCTTTGTTTGAGGACAAGACATATAGTAATGCTTCAGATGTTAGTTCTTTGTAAGAAACATTTTTGTTGAGCTGGAAAAAGCTGCATGTATCGTTAGTTTTCTAGTGGTTTAACAGTAATTTGATAAGTGCATTCTTGATTCTCAGAGCTGCACCTGGAGGCAAAACAACATACATTGCCGCTCTAATGAAAAATACAGGTAATGTTCTAGTTTACTTGTGGTCCTCTGTGCCATTTTACTTTAATTTTTTTATTGATAAATAACAAATTTGAATACTAGAACCTCTCAGCAATTTCATTTTTAAATATCTAACATGCGATTTATGATATGAGAAACACATGGTACTTTATTTAAACACACATTTTTGAGGTTTATAAATGGAAAGTAGATTGCATAAAATGTGAGGAGATTTTACAATGAAGGGCTTGATGTAAGTGTACTAAGTGTCAATGCATGTTAAAACTTCCACTGCAAAACTTGAAATTCAACTTTTATAATGTTGGGCTACACAGTTGGTTTTGTACAAAGGTTTATAAAACAAGAAATAGTATCTTTTTTGAAACTAATTTCTTTAGAAGTGACAAATTGCAAAATTTAGAAAATGAGGGAACACACAGAATCAATGACAAATTTCAAGTCTTGAAGAGCTTGAATTACAATTTTTGAAGACCATTACTCAAAGTCAATATATTTGGTGCTTTATATATCAATCAAATATGTAACAATATATGACTGTTTAAAACTTTTATGTAATAATTGTCAGATGGCCCTTCATACTATCTTAACTAAATTTGCGCTCATGAGGATATTGAAAATGGTATAATAGGCCCATAAGGGGCTAACCAAACGCCTTGAAAAATCCAGTCTGACACTTCATGTTGTCAGAAGACAACCATTTCTTTCTGGATTGGCATTGAAAGCTTATAGTGAATGCTTTTAACAAATTAGAGAAAATCTGATATTAATAGAAACTTTATAGTGACTTATAAATGCTTTAGAGGGGTCAATCTGAACAAGTTAAATCTCCCAGGGTCTAAACTAAAAGGTCTCTCATTTAGAAACATTCCTTCCCTGACGCTTCTGAAAGAGGACAACACCTTGTGCTTTTTTAGTAATCTACTGGATAAAGCTGAACAAATACTCTTGTAAAATGATTTTTCCCCTTATCAAAGACTTGGTAAAGAGGATATGATATTAGAACGTCTACAATTTGCAACAGCATAAGGCCTTGGAGAATACCAAATTTGAATTTCCAACATTTTATGCATATACCTAGTAGAACAAAAATATCAAAATCAGTAAAGTGGCTAAATGACAGCACATTTGTGAGTTTTGTGGTGAGAGATGATGTCTCAGAGACAACATCGTATAACAACTGCAAGACTGCAGCAACAAACCCATGGATTTGCCTTGAAGGGAGCAGGTCAACCTGGTTGTGGACAGGCCTTCAAAAACTAGTAATGAGGATCACTGAGAAGAAGAATGAAGGCATGAACACTGATGGAAACTTGAGAAGAAAAAACCATCGATAGGTAGATGTGCATTTTAGTCTTTTTCCTTTCCTTTTAGTCTTAATATTTTTAAATGTGTAGTTGTCTAAAAGA
This sequence comes from Sequoia sempervirens, assembly GCA_007258455.2. Classification (NCBI taxonomy): domain Eukaryota; kingdom Viridiplantae; phylum Streptophyta; class Pinopsida; order Cupressales; family Cupressaceae; genus Sequoia; species Sequoia sempervirens. The sequence continues at coordinate 56,773 of VDFB02006963.1, read as the reverse complement.
TAAAACAAGTAAATAGAAAGAAGACCTATATAAATAAGTAACAAATAACTTGGAAACTAAAAAAAATTAAAACATTTAGGAGAAATTCCAACAAGATCCATTTCAAACTAAATCTATTTATATATTTAGCTGTGGAATACTTGTATAATGTTCCTCCATTGCGACCTAAATAAAACCATTAAAGGGGAGTTCCTTCAAAAATAAAAAGTATTAATCCTTTATACGAGACAAGTACGTGCAATCCCATTGCAATGCAACCAATCACTATGCTAAGCTTCTGCTAAAGCTCGTTTAAGTTTCCCACAATGACCTTGGTAATCAGAGCGTGCCTTGAAACCTGTGTAGCCTATATTATTATTATTTAATGTCTTCACAAGAGGCTACCTGATATATGCCTTGTTGATACCCTGACTCACCTACAAACCCTAAGTCAATTCAATAATCATTCTTTTTATCCCCAAATGCAAAAATAGTCTAGTGTGTTATTGCTATAACTTAGTCATACAGTGACAAACTTGGCTGAAATTTGAACTGGTGAGACTACAGACCTTTGTCTATTTTACCTGCTAACAGCAGCTTAAAATGCATCAGTCGGACCTCAAAATCATAAAAACACAGTTGCAGGATGGGAATGTAATTCTAGTCTTTTATGGTCTTATCCAAATGCTATAAGATGTCAAAACAGGCCCAGTAAAAAATAAATGTTCAGGAAAGATTAATCTTTGGAGTGCAAAAATCACCGCTAAATGAATTAAATACATCCATTTCCAGACATAAGGGGCAGAGGTGAGGGTGTTAGAGATCTCCAAAAATAGTCACAATGCTGGATACCATCCATTCCCATAGTTGAGAGGTAGAGCAAATCATTATCAATGGACACAGATGAGGAGGTTGTAGCACTTTGGTTAGTTTAGAGAAATTGTAGATAACACACATGCTCGCAGCTAGCTTCTCTTCTGTATTTTCATCAGTCAATAAGGTATGGCTTTTGTGGGCCTTTCCATTATTGGGTTGACTGGGACAGTTTTTTTGCTCTTTTATGTCAAGGACTTTGTTGTGTTGTTCTTTACATTCCTTTAAATATTCTATTGCTGCATGTTGAGGTGTATGAGCTATTGAATATTCTACCTGTGCAAGAGAATGAATGTTTTCTTTACATATCAGTATAAGGCTTTGTTTCAACATAGCTACATGTATTTTATCCATGTACATAGTTAATTAGAAATTTCAGCTGCAGCTGCATATATGTATGTTATTGTAGCATGTGCATCAACATAAAATTATTGATACATCTGATTTCAGTTGTGTAGGCATGTATTTGAGCTACAAACACACATGAGTTAGCAATAAGGATGTAAATGGAAGAATATGATGTAACAAACATCAAATTTGGGATATATATGTTGACTTTCAGTAGCTCACTCATTGAATAAATGATATAATCAATAGTTAAGATCTGGGTGAAGTTTTGCAGCAGCCATAGTCTAGGCAATTACAAATCATTTCAAAAAAGAAGATCCATATTTAGTATTTACAAATTTCTTTTAGAAATCAAGTTGGTCATCCCAACATCCTTTGAGGATTCGATTATTTGGACTAGAAACAATAAGTAAAGAAAAATCTAGATATTTATAAAAGTACATAGTTAACAATTTATATATATTCACACCATTCAAGCATGAAACAGCTTAACCTCGTAAGAATTCTAAAGTATTGCTACCATGCCAATATTGCCTGTCAACATAAACTCACATACTTTAAATTCTTTTCATTTGTTTTGGCTTGAAATAATGTCCAGTTTCCATAGCCAGGGCAGCCATTTTATATAGTCTCTCCAATCTCCATTAATTAGTGCACCTGCCATCCATATTTCCATTGGAAAACTTCATTCATTTTTGAGGCTTAACTATCCCCCTCCTGAAAATTTTAGAGGAATGCATTTGGTTCCAAGACCCACAAGTTGGTCATCCCAACATCCTTTGAGGATTCGATTATTTGGACTAGAAACAAAAGTAAAGAGTATGAAACAGCTTAACCTCGTAAGAATTCTAAAGTATTGCTACCATGCCAATATTGCCTGTCAACATTAACTCACATACTTTAAATTCTTTTCATTTTGTTTTGGCTTGAAATAGTGTCCAGTTTCCATAGCCAGGGCAGCCATTTTATATAGTCTCTCCAATCTCCATTAATTAGTGCACCTGCCATCCATAATATTCCATTGGAAAACTTCATTCATTTTTGAGTTCTACTATCCCTCTCCTGAAAATTTTAGAGGAATGCATTTGGTTCCAAGACCCATAATGCTTTGTGTTTCCCTTTGAGTCCTCTCAGTGTAGTTAGGTCAATCTTCCTTACAAGGGCTTGTGTTATCTTTCATATAATGAATTGTTTAAGGGACTTCCTCCCTTATTTTCCATTTGGTCCAAAATCCAACTATTGGGTCAATTTCTCATTCTTCAATGACTGATGGTTTATTGAGGATATAGTTTTCTTGAACAGTATCACACTCACATTTCTAAGTGTTAAAAACTTAAAACCTTGATTTGGAGGTTTAAGATGCTCCCCAATTCGCAAAACCCATAATTTAATCGAAGGGAACATCTAAAACAAGGTTTATTGCGGATGAGGCTGACTTGCTCTTCTGCCCATGCCCTAAGTTTTATATGAGGGGTCTTCTTGGAACCTCTGATTTTTTTTTTGGTCTCTGAAATGGCTCTCACTGCAAGGTTTTTTTGATTGCTTCTTAAGGACCTTTATAGGCATTCAGCAAATTACCTTAGTCATGGTAATTAGTAAGTATGACATTTGGTCCTTAAGATAAATTTAATAATCTACCATACAAAATGTCTTGTATAGGAAAAATTTTCTAGATAGCTTTAGTGAAATAAATGAAATTCCTGTGAGAGCTTTGGATTTCCTCTTATATAAAAAAGCTTGGGAATTGCATTTTGAGCCCATAGAGCTGAATCAATACACCTTCGAGGTTGATTTTTTTAAGGCATTGAAACTTGGAGTCCAGCTATGGTAATGAAATTTGATGAGTTATCAACTTTCTTCTAGCCTCTCCAAGTCACTCAGAACAAAGTCCTATATTTAAATTTGTCAAGTTTTTGCTGAACAAAGTCAACTTAATAGTTAGTATTCATGAGCTTAAGCCTTGTTATTAACTACCAAGTATATCATGAGAAACCCAACCCACTTTGTGGAACGCAATTCTGCCTCTATCCTTGGGACTATCATAAAGGACAAAAAATATATGAGGAAGGAAAAGCCCTTCCTCAAAAAGGAATTAACACAGTGGGACAGGGTTTGCAAGGAAAACCAAATACCATGAATCTGCAGAGGGCTTAAGTAGCTAGGGGAGGCATCCATACTATCATCCATTGAATGTTTTTTAAGCTTGAGAACATAGTTGAAGACCCTGTGAAAACTTACATTGACCAGTATGTGGACAAAAGGTACAGTTTTTGTCTATTACAAGGAATCTCAGCAATTGTGTCATAGGAAAAGCATTCGGCTAGCACACCCAGCTGATACAGTTCATGGACTCATAAGAAGAAGTGGAAAAGCCCTTGTTCTTGAATTCTGGTTCCTTAGTGCTGCAATTTTGATCAGTGATATTTAACTGTCATGGTATTTTCTTATTGCACTAGTTTTATTGATTTAAAATTTATAATTATCGAATGCCTTATTAAAAAAATGCTGTTGTCAATGTCTTTTGATTTATATGCAGGAATGATATATGCCAATGAATTAAAGAAGGAAAGACTCAAATCTTTAACGGGCAATATTCACCGGATGGGTGTGACAAATACAATTGTCTGCAATTATGATGGCAATGAGGTCTTTATTTACTGCAAATGCAATTCTTTCCTTAATTTCAGAATGCACATGTTTGAATTTCTTGCCTGTATGTTCAAGTGACTATTTAAAGGAGTTCAGCATTATGTACTACTATTCCCAGTGCTTTCCTTAATATTCCATGCCTTAATTAATATAACTGATGGATGTATGGCGCGATAATGCTATAGATATTGATTATGTGCATTTGATTGCAGTTGCCTAAAGTATTGAGTCTGAATTCAATGGACAGGGTGCTTTTGGATGCACCCTGCAGTGGCACTGGTGTGAGTTTCTTTGGATATTGTTTCTAATCAACAGCCTTTCTGAACCTAGACATATCTGAAAGTTGCTCTTCTTATTATTTCTGTTTCTTGGTTGTGTTATTTTATTGAATGTTGTTTCCTGTTTGGTTGCAGGTCATACGGAAAGATGAAAGAGTTAAGACTAACAAGAGTGCTGAGGATACTTCCAAATGTTCATTTTTGCAAAAGGTGCATGGTGCATGTTTAGTCAGAGCATACCTTTTATTTTTGGGATATGTTTTTGTTGGCACTTATATTGGTGAATGTTTTAGTGCTTGATGCTGAAATGTTGTGTAGATCCGGTTAACATATTTTCCACAGGAAGAACATCATATTCAAGTTTTCTAAGATTCAGTAAATTTGTATTAAAAAGGAATTTCAAATAGCCTATAGTTGTTGAAGACCCTAATCTATTTCGCTGCAGTTCATTCTACACATGCTTGAACTTGGTCAAATCTAGGAGTATTTTTCACTGTTCATACTGTAAACCATATAATCTTCTATAATATACTAACCCAAGAACCTCTGAGCCAATAAACATCTCTGAACATATTAGAAATCTTATGAATATAGGAATATAGGCAACCTTTAGCATTTACATTCATAAAATGGAATGCAACTCTTGATTTCTTGTAATGCTGATAATCTCTTTCATTCATCTGATAGTATCTTTAAAATGCTTCACCAACAATTTATTTTGGGATTCATATGCTTATGTAGAAAGTGAACAAGGTGATTATGGTTAACACATTTATTGCTTCGCATTACAATATACAAATAGAAAGATCCATTAAGATTTAAAAGGTTATTACTTGTAACAGTTTTACCAAGTCTTGCGCCCTTTTATGATCATTAAGAACTCTATTTCATGCAATATTTGTAGGGCTGTTTCAAGCATTGATTAAACTTTAATTTCAGCCAATTCGTGGCTAACTACTTTGCCAAATATTTGCATTTTAAACATGCTTCTTATCATCTATAAAGTGGCCCCTTATATTGGCCTATTAACTTGGCCTTTTAAGCCTCTTGACTTGTGAACTTAATTAATTTTAATTGCCTCTTTGCAATATTAAAATAATTGATATATACTTACAATATTATTTCTCATCTATATATATTAATATATATATTCTTGTATGTTCATAGATATCTACATACATACATATTTATACGAAATGAGTATATATATACACCGACTATCGATTACTACCGAGTGGTGTATATACATGTGTACGTATCTATGCATATCGTGTGTGTGTGTGTGTGTGTGTGTATATATATATATATATATGATTGAACCATATAACCATGATGCATTCACGCATACCAAGATATACACACTATCATTTCTTTAGTTGAATATCATCAATACCATATCAGAACTAAATCCACTTTGACGATAATAACAACTATATATATATATTCAATACGTTAATAGAAAACACCAATAACCCTAAAGCCTTCTATAAGGAAACTAACTTGACTTGACTAGGTTCATGTAACTGAAAGACATAACTTAAGAACAACTTACTTGATTACGACAAGATCCAAACCCGACCTAAGCACAATTCAACGAACTCAGATGGCTTTGCTATTCGGCTCTTATCCATTTCTTTTTCTTAGGTGATACTCCCCCTCATCCACTGGAGGTGCGAAATCCAATCCTGTATATCCACTTAGACAACCAAAACACGTAGTTAGTCATTTCATTTATTTTGCATCCATTTCATTGCATATGCATCATTATTTCCATTCAATTCATAAAACCATTGCATTACATATATTTCATCTAAGCATTCAACTTGTCAATCTTCATAGTCACATAAATTCACATTGCATTCAAGTTAAAGTGAAAAGTAAATATTAATTCAGGGATGGGATGTAACATGGAGATTATTAAGGGGAATAACACAACTCAAGTGCACTACTGATCTATTGTGTGTATTGGGATCTCTTTCCCGGTGGCTATGAAGAGATGAAGGAATTGCATCCTTCACTTGGTAAAATGCAAATCAGATTAAAGTTAAGTTCAAAGCCAATTAAAAAAGGCCATATAGGCTGAATCCAAATCTGCATCAAGGTAAAAGAGGAAATAAATATGATGCATAAAGCATGTGTCATTTCTCAGTTGATGAATCTAAATGGGTTAATTCCATGGTGGTCTCTATTAAGGAGCATGGCCGAATTCGGATTTGTGTAGACTATCAAGTACTAAATGAGGCATACGTCACATACTCATTTCAGATACCATTCACAATGCTAACTCCACTTGTAGAGCAAGCAAGGAGAATTTGTCATTGTGACATTTGCTTTGTTGATCACTTGGTCTGTAGCATTTAGGGTTAAAAAAACATAACACTCCAAGGGTGGAAACCTTGGATAGCATGAGGCTGGGAATCTACTTCTAACAAAGAAAATAAACATCATAGTGATGGGTTGCATAGCCACCGTTATTGTATTTTGCACAAAAGCATATCACAACTGTAGTATGTGCATAGTTGTAGTATGAGGATCCAAATAATTTCAGTTGTAGCATTTCTAGGATCACTACAGCTAGACTATAAACATTATCATAATGTATGATCTTTATTCTAAGATATGTACTAGGAGAAAGAAAAACCAAGGATCACAAGAAGTTGTAAGAATTGACAATTTGTGAAGGCCATCATAGCAATTGTTGTTGTGATACAGTTTCTAATCCATGACAACCATGGTAACATGTCTTGTGCATCACAAAGGCTGTAGCATGAAGTGTTTCAATTTGCAATGTAAAGTTGTAGAGGCAGTGATCACTTATAAGATGGTCATGGAAAGGACACCGAGGAAACACCAAACTTCTGGCAATTATAGGTGTCAAGTATGACATAACACCACTACCTCCTATCTCGGAGCACCCTAGTGCTGAGCATTGACTTGGAGATTAAACTAGGAGATGTGAGGAAGTCTTGTTCTAGGTGCATGGACACATAAATTCAGAGATTGAAGAATAAATTCTTTTATATTTCCAGAACAAGCTTTCGTGGGACCAAAAGCCTCTTTAAGAATGGAGGTGTGATACACATGTTTGAGAAGAGATGATACAGCAGTGGAAGGAATCACTTCTGACATTTTGGCTTAGAAATGCACCTCAGGAAATAGCAGCATGAAACTGTTGGTTCCCTAAATGGGCAGTTTTGAAACTGCTAGTTTGCATGAAGGGGTGATTTTTTCCCAATGGGGGAAATGAGAATGTGAAGCAATTAATTTGACGTATGATCTTCTCATACCCATTCTAAAATCTTTTTATTCAGGGGAAGGACCCTCCAACACAATTTAAGAACACAAGGAGGACCAAAAAAATATAAAAGTGTTCTTTTAAGAAAATATAATTGAACTTTAGAATGTTTGGCATCCGCAATAGGTAGGTTTGTTGTTGTGCAAAGATCCAAATGAACAAGCTCAAAATTTGCCTTTGGATTGCAAACCCTGCCCTTCTCAAATTTTTCCTACTGACTCTTTCCAGGAAACCATCCCATGCATAGGCGCCAGCAAAACCGTTGTCAAATAACTCATCTATTGCCTGCTCCAAAAGTTTAGGTGCCCTAATTGCAAATGCCAAACACACCTTTCATAATCCATCCAAGACACCAATGTGAATTGCTCCTAATTCTTTGTAACACCTTTAAATCTAGATAAACATATACAAAAAATATGAAAACAATTACAAAATTGAAAAAATTGCTAGCAATGTCCTCAATAACCAATCAGCCATGCCAACTTTCCATTTTCTTGTTCTTTCAAGTGATTTAATATTAAAACAATAGATTACAAGTTACATTAAAAAAATGATACACATCATCACTAAACCCATTAGGCAACATAATTTGTACTTCCGACAATTTCATTGTTGAATTGTCCATAACATGAATTTTCTCGTTCTCAAGTTTGTCAATTGATAAGTATGCCCATAACAGATGTAAATCCTTATCTATATGATAAATTTAACTTGGATCAATTAAACACTCAATTTTCAAAGTATGTGCAGGCAAGGCCTCAAAAGTAAAAGCATTTAGAGCAGGATCATTGGCGCCTTTTTATAAATACCTCTTCAAATTTGAAAGGTTTGAATAATATCTTGGATTTTCTTTGGATGAACATTCTTATGGGGTCCCCGTACACAAGGTGGGAAAGTGAAACTACATGTCTTACCTCCATGACTTCACAAGATTGGGTTGTGATAGCCAAAAACAAAAAACAACTCAAGCATTTTTTTGATTGACATGGTTGCTTGATTAGTTGTGTGTTTTGCTGAAAGAGTTATCTATGCTCACAGGCTTTTTGTTGGCACAAGTACCAAGTGATCCAAATTGGATAACTCCAGTTAGTCAAGCAGGCTACCTTTTCTATTTATGTTCTTATTAAATCCAACCCCCTCATGCCTAGTACACCATGAAGACACAATTCTTGAGAAAATGACACCTAAGTTGAATTGTAGAAGTCAATGATCGGAAAACATAAGGACCTGAATGTACAGTGGAACTGGACTTGAAAGGGGAAAAGACAAATCTGAAGAGTTCACCTGCGGTTAAATATGTCTAACTAGTTCAACAGCAGCCAAGTTTGTTAAGCATTTTGTCATTGATGTCAAGGTACTCAGCTGCTTGCTTAGGTGTTTGAGCTGCTTGGTTGCGTGCTCAAGCTACTTGTCTGCTTGCTTGAGCTGTTTGCTTGCGCGCTTGAGCTATTTGCCTGCGTGGTTGAGCTTCTTGGTTGTTTGCTTGAGCTGGTTGGCTGTTTGCTTGAGCAGATTGCCTGCTTGTTTCAGCTATGTGCTTGCCTACTTGGTTTATGCCAGCTTTGTGCCAAATCAGAGGTGCCAAGTCAGTTGTTTGAAAAGTCTTTGCCAAGTCAGTTTGGACTTTTCAAAAGTTTGACTCTAGAGATATAACGCCTTGCTTCAATTTTTGACTTCATTCCTTTATGGCTCGATTTTTATTGAAGTCGGCTAATGTTTTTTGTTGTGAGGCAGCTAATATTTACGGCTTCAGGCATATTAATTGGATATGGGCAACAGCTTATATATTCATGGCTATAATTTTCGGCTTCAGCAAATTCATCTTATTTATGAGGCAGCTAAATGTTAAATTAATTTGAATGAGGTGGCGATTCCTTTTCTGGAGGTTTCGATTATTTCATGTTTTGAGCAGTCTATTTCTAACGCCTCCTTCATTATTGTGGCAACTTGTATTTCTATTTTCATCTGGTGTCGGCATTTTTAATTGCATTTAATCTTGTAGACTTTCAAATATCGTCGGCTTCAGCATATCTCATATTTTGGGCAGCTCTCCTAATATTGGCGTTAGTTTCTGTTTTTGAGTTTATTTTTGGGCTGCATAATGCCTAGCATTGGAATCATTACCGCTACCCATCCAAAAGCCGTCAAAGTACAGAAATGACTTTATTGTTTTGGTAAACGGAATATATGTGGGAGCTCTGTATATGCATTAGAGGTGAAATTGTGTGGTTATGGAGCGACTAATGTATGCAGTGGCTAATCATGGCGTATTTATGAACTCTCAGATGCATTCAGAAGATAATTATTGGTCTTTCGTGGCACTGAAATTTTGAATGGACCTTTTTGTATCATGCAAAGTCGTGCGCTGTGTAGTAAGTAGACTTTACTCGAGCCTTTCAGGGAGAACATTATGTTGAAGACGTTGAGAGGAACAGGGACGAAAAATGTGTCAAGAAATTTGAACTTGCTGTTTCATGACATTCGATATTGCTAGCATCGCATACTCTTCATGGTGTGTGGTGTAGAATGAGTCAACTGGTTTTATAAAAATGTTTTGGGTATTCATTGAGTTTTTGATAGTGATTTTGATGTGTTTCTGATGGAAGTCGTGATTATTCCATGCCTCAGTTTTTGCATCCATTTCGTTCCAATCTCTTGATCTGAGACATGATGATACAGTGGTATGGCTGTTTGAAAGAACTGGTGATATTTGAGCAGAACATATATATATATCTGTGTTTAAGTTTTTTTTTTTTTGGGTGTTTTGTATGGAAGCAGCGGATGTCTTAGTGGGTGTTAGATATTTTCCTGAGTATTGTGAACTTATTCTGAGCTTGCGTAATGGGTAAAAGGAGTTAAGCGATCCAAGAAAATCTGTTGGCAGTATATGTACTCTTTTTGAATTGGAGAAGTGCTGTACATGTATGCTTGAAATTGTGCTCAGTTTGAAGGGTTCTGTGTTGGGTGTATGCTTTTTGTATCAGAAAATATGAAGCATTGTTTATGAATGAACTGGATGACGTTGAGCAGAAAATTCTGAGTTTGAACAATTTATACATACAAAGCAAGAATCTTCGAGTTGATGTGCAGATTGAGACTAAAATCAGAATTATTTGTTACTGAAGTTTGTGTTTTAGAAGTCTGGAGTTGGTGTTTCAGTTGATTCGGAGTTGGTGCTCACTATGTAATCTGGGTTGGTGCCCATTGTTGGATAATAAAAGCAATATCTTGTCGTGGTTTTTCACCCGAAAGGGTTTTCCACATGAAAAATGGTGTTCATCTTGTTCTGTGGTTGCTGTTAATGTTTTGATTTCTGATTTATATGTTTTTGAGTTTAAAAAGTTGAAATACTGATTCACCCCCCTGCCCCACTCTCCCCTCCCCTCAGTATTACTTGTGTGCTCTTCAAAGTCTACCCCTGTCAGAAACTAGGCGAGCAGTGCAAGTTTGACTGCAGTCAAACACATCACAAATACAACAAAGGCAAGGCCTGAGCTCCAAGCTGTGTCCAAGAGACTCCTTTTGATTTTTATGATGTTTGAACTTTTGTAACTCCTTATTGTAAATCCTCCAAGTGACATTATTGTAATACATTCAATTCCTTCTTGTTTAAGAAGGCTGATTGTGAAGGACTGTGGCTAGCAGACTAGGAGTTTTTGAGAGTGTAGGAAAGGTTTATGTGAGGGCATTAGAGAGTTGTATGATGTAGAGAATTGTTGTTGTAGGCAAGAAGTCCCTGTAAGCCTTGTTTTGGAAAAGAAATCATTTTAGCAGCTCTTGAGATGGTGGATTGGGGAAGCAGAACACCTTACTCTGGCATTTTTTCCAATTTGGGTTTTACCAGATCAAAATTGCTAGTTTCTCATTCTAGTCATGCTCCTTGTTTGCCTTTCTGTATTTAATGCCTTGTTTCTATGTTCTAAGATTTAAGAATGGGTATTGATTTTCCTTGGATTCACATTAGGAACAACTACCAATGCAATCCAGTTACATTAGGGAAGAAACAGATCTGTGTTGGTGAATCAAGGAGGGAATACCCATCCTGATTACTAATCAGATTGGTATCAAAAAAAGATTTTCTTGGATCTTGGCTGGTTGTTTGTTCATGTGATCATTTTGTAGGTTTTTGCTCATTACTAGAGCAGCTAGTTCAAGTGAGAACTTGAACTCACTTCCTTTGCAACAAGAGATCAAATCCAACAATTAGATAAGAAGATGAGCAGCATGGCATCTGATGATGCCAAAGCTCTTGGGGACGAGGAAAGATTTATCAAGCTAGAAGATGGCAAGCATTTCAGAACTATGGAGAAGCTAGAAAGTATCATTGTGACAATAATTGTAAAATCAGCTGTTTTCGCATGAGGAACAGTCCCATGGTGAACAAGGTCATCCTACAACCCCTCTTTTCAAAGAGGGGGCAAAAATAAAGATAGCTTTGTATGAAGGCAGGGATGATGTTGAAAAGCTTGACTGGCTGACCCAACTTGAGATATATTTCAGCATGCAACATATTAGTGAGGAACATAAATTTCCTACACTAGAAAAATCAGCAAAACATACTCTTGGTTTGAAGGCTGTTCCCATCCATTGATTTTTGGCTTCTAGGTAGAATTTAAGAACCTAATTAAGAAGCTATACAATCCCTTTTGTTTTCAAGAAGAGAGGTCCATTGGCTGGACAAGTAACAAGGCAAAATGTACAAGAATACACTATTAATTTCCACAGGACGGCTAGCTGAAATAGATATATAGGTGGTCTTCATAGCCATCTATGAAGGCCTGTGTTGCTTCCAAGGCCCAAAGGCAAGAAGATGAAGCATGTTCCCATGTTCACTATATTGAAATGGGCAAAGAAGACAATCCTCTTTCTTCAAAGACATGACAGTAAGGGAATTCAATAGCCAAAGCTCAAAGCAAGGGAAAAAGTAAGATTTCGGTTCTTACTACTAACAAATCGGACAAAATAATCTTGGCATTGCGACATGGATGGTCATACAACTGAAATATATTGAAAGCTGCACCCATGGAAGAACAAGCTTACGAAGAATGAAAAGAATGTTATGACTTCTTTTGCAGGCCAAGTGGTGGAATGTGGCTCTACATAGATGAGAGACTTGTTTTCTAATCCAAAATTAATACAAAACTATGCTTGTGTGAATTGGTGGTCAAGTTAATTTTAATCCATACCATGCTTACTTGAATTTTCATTCAAATGATAGTAGAATTCCTTACGATTTAGAGTTAGAGTGTGCATTCAAATGGAAGGATAAACATAAACAAACCAGGCCACAGAAAGACACCTTTTATCTTGGAAACCTCAAGATGAGGAAAACTAGTTGGAAGTGGTAATGCACATCTTTCAAGCGTGCCTGGAATGAAAAAAATTACAAGTGGGAGAAATTCACTCCATATGTTCCCTATCTTCCTAGTGCTCTTTAGCTTCAAATACTTCCAATCTTAAGACCTTGTGTATTGTGACTAGAATTTATTCCTTTCTGTGTATTGTGCTTTGCTATTTGGTATATTCCCAATCCTCCAATTGAAGATGCATTTACTAGGGAATGCATTAAATTGCTTCAATTCAAATTTTTAGTAAAAACCTCTATTGTAAGAAAATTCATTGAATGGAAGACAATTGTTGAAAGACAATGTGCTCACTTGTAAAATACTTTAGATCTGATCAGGGAGTAGAATATGATAACAATACTTAAGAAGTATTATGTTACAAGCACGGTACTGTACACGGTGGCCTACTTTCCTTATTATAATGGTGTATCATAATGAAAAAAGAAGATATTAGTAGAAAAGGTGGATTGGATGCAATTAGCCTAAGATATGAAAAATGTGTTTTGGGATGGAACTATTAATAGAGCCAATTACATCTTGAAAAGAGTTCCAACAAGAATTGTATCTGATGCTACTCCAAACCATAGTTTGCAAACTCGGACTCGGGACTCGGCACGGACTCGGGAAAAGACTCGGCAAAAAAAAAACCGTAGTTTTACAAAAAAACAAGAACAAATTAATGCATTTAGAGAACAAATTAATGCATTTAGAGAACATAAGAGCCTAATTTGATTATCAAACACTCATAATTCAAAGATTACACGTCATATGATCATCAAACACTCAATAATTGAAATTTCATCATTCATAGTCATCAAATACTCATAGTTTCAATGTATAACAGCATCATAAGTTTATAAATGTTTACATATAATCATGTCAAAAAGAGGAAAACATTAACAACCACATGTAATCTACATCTTCCTCTTTCCCCTCCCAATGGTACTCAATTTTGGAGGCCTAGAACTAGAAGGTGCCCGTGCTATAGTATCCAAACGAGGACTAGGAGATCGAACAGGGGAAACATGATATTCAAATGTGTCTTCGTCGTCCTCCATGGCATCCAATCTTGCTGCTTCTTCTTCTTCTGCTGCTGCTCTCTCTAATTCAGCAAGATCCTCATCAGTAAGGAAGACATCAGCCTCATCATTTTGTTCATCAATAGTCCATTCACCATATGGATCAATGTCATCCAAGTCAATGGACTCGTGTGAAACACCCTCCACCTTTCTAGTTTGAAGGCGAAGGTTGTACCGAACAAAAACTAAATCATTTAGGCGCTGTTGAGTCAACCTGTTCCTCTTCTTTGTGTGAATGTTCTCAAATAAACTCCAATTGCGTTCACACCCAGAAGCACTGCATGGCTGTGACAAGACACGTATGGCTAGCTTTTGAAGATTTGGTGTGCTAGCACCATAGTTCTCCCACCATAGATCTACAAAAACATGTTTAAAAAATATAAGTATTAAGAAATAAGAATAAAGTAAACAATCTATATGTAAGAATCAAGTTTCTAATTTCATTTTTTACCTGGTTGTTGTTTTCCTCTCCTTTCAATTGCTTGCTGGGAGGAAAAGAGTCTCCCCTCTGCACCCTTGTAGACCTTGAATAGATAAAAGAAAAAGTAAATCAAATATAGAAAATTCATAGATAGTCAAGGCTCAACATTGCAAATTCATAAATAAGATGCAACAAATCTCACCTCCAACTCATCAAGCACTTTATCTCTCAGCTCACGATCAGGCACCATCCTATCAATGCATATGACAAGACCTTCCATGACCTCCTCATCCGCCTTAAATGTGTCCGAGAAGTAGAACTTCGGATTCAAGAAGTAGGCAAAGGCATGAATCGGCTGGTGGAGTTGGTGTGTCCATCTCCGATCAATGATGCGCCATATGATTTCATATTTCCTTTTGTTGCCGCCATAGTAACGTGATATGGCCTCTTTGGCCCTATCCATGGCCTCATAGATGAAACCCATTGGCATGCCATCTCCATCCACCATACGAAGAACCCTCACCAAAGGTTCTGTCACCTAAAAAAATGAAAACAAATGTTAAATTATAACAAAATTAACCCCTCAAAAAATAAAAACAGCAAATAGATTATCATGTATAATTTTTTTTTGTGTGATTGCTACTTACCCCCATCAACTCCTCTCCATTTTTGATGAATGTCTCATCAAAAACTATGGCAACAATCCTCTCCCCTTCAGGTCTATTGGAAAATGAGGACTCCTTCCAAGCATCGGACACGAACATTTGCTTGAGATGACCAATGGCACCAAGAATGCTTTGCAATGTGAGGAAGTGGCTAGCAAATCGTGTCACTCCAGGTCGCACAAGGTCCTTGCCATTTGTGAATTTCCTCATCAAAGAAAGCACCCAAGTATGGTTGTAGATAAATTTTGTAACACTTTTTGCATCTTCAACCACTCTTTTGACCCATGAAATCTTCCCAATGTCCTCTAGCAATAGGTCTAAGCAATGTGCAGCACACAAAGACCATGCAATTGTGGGATACCTCTCCATAAGTAGTCTACCTGTAGCTACATATGCAGCTGCGTTGTCCGTGATGATTTGGACAACACTATCAACTCCAACCTCCTGGACCACCCCATTTAATAGATTGCATAAAGTCTCAGCATTTTTAACTTCATGGGAGGCATCTATTGATTTTAGAAACACCAATCCACCATTAGAGGCCACTAAAAAGTTAAGGAGAGTTCTATTTCGTCCATCTGTCCACCCATCAGATAAAATGCTGCAACCTTTTCTTCGCCAAAATTTCTTTTGCTCATCAACCACAAGCCGTGTATTCTTTACGGCTTCCTCTAGCAATGGCCCACTCAAATCTCTAGATGATGGGGTCTTAAACCCCTTTCCTGCAACTGTAAGGGCGTTCACCAAACCTTCCCAATATGGGCTGTTTGCAACATTGAAAGGTAGATTATTGTAGTACCAAAAGTTTGCAGCAGCCATCCTAGCTTCTTGATGCTTTTCCTTATTCCAACCGGTACCTTCAAGTGAAGGTTGTGCTCCTGGAACATTACATGGAATAAAATAATTTGGTCCTGATGAAGGACCTTGATTAGCACTAGCAGTAGAAAAGGAACCATCAGGACTCTCACCAAAAGATGAATGTGGAGCACGAAAGCTTGGACTTGCAGCACCATGGGGCATAGATGGTGTAGAATGGGATTGGGATCCACTCATCGCTGCTACTAGGGCATCCTTTGTTTATTGTTTTTCCTCTTTTTTAAGCTCATATTCAGCAAGAAGGGCCTTCATCTCTCTAATAATCTCAGGAGTAGTCTTCTTGCATCCCTCCACATTTTGCCCAGGTATTCTAGCAAGGTGGTATTTTAATCTATTTATTCCTCCTGTCATCCATTTCTGGCATTCATTACATGTCACTTCACCTTTTTTATCTTCTGGAATTCCATACTTCCATGCAGGGTCTTTTTTCAATCCCTTTGGATTTGAAGATGACATTACTGTTTCAAGTTCAACATGGAAAAAAAAAATCAGCTAGGGTTTGCTAAAAAATCAGCAAATAAACGTGATTCAAAGTTTCAAACATTTGCAAAAGAAAAAGAATGCAAAACCAAACTAGAAACAATAAGAATTAGGCTATTAAGGAAAATAGAAAAAATTTGGCAGCATTTCCCCTTATTTTTCTTGATTTTTTTGATTTTGAATGCAAGAAAACAAAAAAAAACAATTGTTAGATCACTTACCTGGCTCTATTTTGATCTTTTTAGTTCGTTCTCTTTGCTTCAATCAATCCCAAATCAATTTGCAGACCTGTTTTTCACAATTGAGAGTGTTAAAATGAAAAAAAAATTAAAAAGAAACATGGGTTTTTAACCCATTTTAAGACTCAGCCGCGCAGGAGAGTCCTGGGTCGGGACTCCCGAGTCCTGAGCTCGAACTCGGGAGTCCCGACCCAAGACTCTCCTGGAGTCGACTCCCGAGTCCGTGGCGAGTCGACTTGGCTAGGCCACGGACTCCCAAGTCCGCGGCGAGTCCGCAAACTATGCTCCAAACAACAAATGCAATGCAAGGAAATCCATTGGTACACACTTTAGAGTCTTTAGGAGCATAGTATGGGTTCATATCATGAATGGAAAACAAAATAAGTTTCATCCAAAAAGCCACAAGTGTACTATGATGGGCTAGTCTGAAGAATTTAAGGCATATAGATTATGGGATTCAATTGAGCTAGCTCATATTTGGAGATGTGATAATTGATAAAGACAATACATTAATATTAAGATGCACAAAAATGAAGATGTCAAGATAGAATTTTATTCCTATATATTTGTTATGATCCTAAGCTATTTTGATAATAAGGACAAGGTGCCAAGGATGAACAATTGGGCTTCATCTATGCTTATTGTGGAGGAAATTGACTTAGAAGATGAACACGAGATTCATTCCAATAAGGTTTGAACTATAAATAGCATATTGAAATGAAAAGGGTCTTTTGTGTGACGAGATTCATGTTGATGAGATTTTGGTGACAAGAGGATCATTTAAAGAGATTTAGATTGAGCAAAATGTGAATTAAACAAAGTTGAAAGGAGTAGTAGATACTCCTATTGATGACTTTGGCTTCAAGGGGGGGCTAAGCTTTCTTAGGGGCCACTAAAACATTTGAGGAATCCAAGGTTATTAGGGGCATGAGATTCACACTTGGTGGACCTGGAGTGAAAAGCAACGAGCTATTTATGTGCTAATTGCTAGAACAACAGAGGAAGAGTACAAAACTTGGGAGCTTGTACCCTATCCCCTTGGCAAGAATATTGTTAAAGCACAAACATATCAAACCCAAATTCACTTCCTATGGATCTAGAGAGATGTAAGGCATGCTTTGTAGTTTAAGAATTCTGACAAAAGGATTGGATTGACTATTGGGAGACCTATGCACTTGTTGCTAAGATAGAGCTAGTCCACATTGATCTTGCTCTAGTAGTGAAGTTTGGATGGGAGGTATAGCAGATGGATGTAAAATGTGTCTTCCTTGATGGAAACTTGAGAGAAAAAATCTATATGAAGCAGCCACAAGTATTTGTGCTCCATGATGGAGAAATTAAGTTGGTGTGCAGTTTTTGGAAATATCTATATGTGTTGAATGAGGAGGATTCTCATACATCGTATTAGAAGATTGACCTTTTTTTTTCTCTATGTGGTGTCTTCACAAAATGGGAGCCAAATCATAATGTTAAATGTGATGATGGCCATATACTCATTGTGGTATGTTATTCACATGATTTGATTATCACTAAAGACAATACTTCTTTGATACATGATCTCAAGGATCACTTGAAGAAGTTCCTTGAGATGACAAAATTTGGGTTTATCACATTATTTCTTGGGAATTAGGTTTTGTAGTTTCATGATGGAATTCTTTTCCACCCTAGATATGCATTGGATTTATTGAAGAAGTTTGAAATGGAAAAATGCAAACCATTTGCTATTCAATACAAATATGGAGTTAAGTGGACAAAACAATGTATTTCACCAAGAGTTGATGCTACATTGTATGGAAAATTAGTTAGGAGCCTTTACATTGCTCATTCTAGCTGGATTTATTCTTTGTAGCTTGGATGGTTTGCAGATTCATGAAGGATCCTAAGGAGTCATTGTGAAGTTGTGAAGAGGATAATGAGGTAAATCTAGGGTACCATCCATCCAAGAATTGTGTACTCATTAGTAGTTGAGGGATGCTTTGTTGAATATAAAAATGTGAATTATAGTTGATCCATTTTTCAATATGTTCTCCATTCGAGATTTTGATTTGGAAGTTGGCTGTAAGCCATTGGTATATCCACGACTGAAATAGAATATATAGGAGCAATGGATAGAAGTTTTCTTGTAGGCACATGAAGGACAAAATAAACACACAATCACAATTAATACTAGGAATTCTTGGTGTGAAATAAGGATAGTTAGGCACTATGAAAATTACAAGGGTTTTTTGTGGTGGAAAGCATAGTTTGTAGATTGAGACTTGAGAGTATGTGGCAAGCCAAAAATTTCTGGCTTAGTGAAAACTTGACAAAATTCGGTAACTTTAAAAACATTTAAATTTTTGAAAGGGGTGTAGGGCCAGTGCCCCTAGCGGGGTTGAGGGGTAGCCACCATTTTCATAAAATTTTGAAAGACAAAAAATAATGCTTGTAAAGCCAAAAAAAAAAAACGTTTTTGGAGTGTTCAACATGGCTGAATAGGGCTTTTAAAGGAATTTTTTTTGTCTTTATAGTGTTTTATGTACGTTTTTGGCAGGGTGAGTCAATCTGTTGGACTCGCCAAACTTGAGACAGAGACTCAGGGATTTAATGTGGCAAAAACTCGTGAGCAGAAAAAACTAGCTTGCCAAGTCGGCAAACTATGGCAGAAAATATAAATTTAAAAATTATTTTTGGAAACTATGGTGGAAAATATAAATTTAAACATTATTTTTGGAAACCTTTAAAATTGATTTCAAAGAAATTTCAGACTAATCTAACCGTGGTTTACCTTAAAATACAGTGTAGTGATAAGGAGGATTATAATTTTTGAATCACTTAAATGGTTTGCAGGAAAATTTGTTCATTTTTGAACTTCAAACTTAAAATTCACTTAACCTTGTAAGTTAGCTTTTATGGATTGTGGGCACATCCCCACTTGCAGGAGTTTACTCACAGTTTGTCCCTCCAGGGAAACTTTGTGTGTTTATTCCTCACCTCACGTATATCATGCAATATGATAACTCTATGGGTAAATGGTCATGGCCTTGGCATTAAATCTGCACATAACTAGTCAAATCCATCACAAGACTAAGATTCATGCTAATGCATTAGACAGTAGTATAACTGGGTAAATTTGGGATTATGATATGTTGTAACGAGGTTATTATTCTAGTATATAAAGTTTCATTAAGGGACATGGGTGAGATACGCATCTAGTGGGTCAAGTGAATTTTTATTTGTTTCTGTATTCATGCATATGTCTAATTATTTGTTAAGTTGACTTAACATTATATGATGAAACCATGCTGAAGAAGGTGGAAGTATTAATTAGAGTCAACTGGAAGAGGATGAAAATGCCGGATTAAGTTTTTTTGATAGATTACACAAGATTTAGGTGTGCAAGGGCTTCTTGAAAGGAAATGACAACCTAACAATAGAGCACAATGTTCAAGATTGAATGTAACTGATCAAAATTCTCAGGATTACGTGTTTTTGATCCAATTTCTTCAAAGGGTTGAAACTTGAAGAAAAATATCAATATGCTTGTGTCCAATTTTGGAGAATATAGATTCAACTGAGCTTGGTTTTTTTAATATTCAGAAAGAACTCAGAATCTCATAACAGGCCGAAGTTATATCAGCTGGGTTCAAAATTTAAAGGTAAATTTTAGGAGGGTGTCAAAATTTTAAAATGATTTCCACAATTTTAGTTAACTTATATTGAAGAATATAATTAAATAATTCCCAATTTTGTAATCCATGACACATGATTCCCAATTATCCAGTTTTGATTTTGCAAATGCACATAATTTCATGTTAAACACAAGTTACTGTTAGTTGCTTTAAGACCAGTTAATTGTTGCAAGAATTTCATATAACAGCTTCTTCTTGGAATGGAAAATTTTTCATACGAATCAAAGAAAAATTCTCAGGATCCTTAGAGTTTTGCCAAAGATCTCGAGGGTTGTTTGCTCATGGCACAAACAAGAACCAGATAAATATTTGCTCCTCAGGATTGATGTCGTGAATACGGTGTCCTGTGTTTGGGTTTTCATTTGGGGCCCATGTGTTATATTTCTGTTTCTATTATGGTGTGGCTATCCATTCTGTTGATTTTCTGTAGCAATGCCTTTTATGTTTGTTTTTGGTTTCACAAATATGAAATATCACAGTTTTTACTCTCCAACTTGATCATGATGCCTTTTTTGTTTGTTATGTCTATGAAGGCAGGATCTTGAGATTTATTTACTACCACTTCCAATAGTTATTCTTTACTAAAATTTTAGGGAAGCCATAATTACAGTTTTTTGATGCACTCAGAAAACTATCTTTCAAATGCTGTCAGCATCTGTTTGTTATAAATGCAGGGTCTCAAGGCTTATTTACTGCCACTTCCAATAATTATTCTTTACTAAGATTTTAGGGAAGCTATAATTTACAGTTTTTTATGCACTCCATTTAGAAAAGGGAGGTTTGAGTGTAACGACTCTTCAGATATATAAAATGGTTCAGAGTAATGCTTTTGCATCTGAGTGAGAAAATTAAAAATTTCTACTTGCCAGTGGCCAAATCTTATTTTGTTGTGTACTGGGCAACCTAGTATTAGGATTATGTTATGTCCTAATTTGTCCTTAGGTTTGTGGCCTATGTACTAGTAAATGATTATGTTGTATTGAAATTAATGTTTTTTTTCCACTTGGGTTTAAATTAAGAAAAAATTACTTTAGGCTTGTATCTTTTGCCATTTGATATTAATCTAGTACAGTGAGCCCTGATTTGTTACCTCTTATGTGTTATCAACCGTATTTGCTGGTTTAAATCCATATTGGATGTGTAGGTGTCTCATCGTTTACACTCACGTTTCAGCATTTTGTTTCCAAGTTTATGTTCTTTTAAGAATGCTGCAGTGTTCCAACAAACTACTAAGGAAGGATATGTCAGACTGTTATAGAAATAAAGATACACTAGTGTAACAGACATGTTGAAAGATAATACGTATGAGCCTGGTACGGTCAGGGGACGCCTTGTCATCCCCTGGCCGTTTCGGGGACGGCTAGGCATCCCCTTTAGTTTTGCAGACGTTTTCTAAATCGGGGACGCGTTTCCTGGTGTTTCCTAAAAATGCAAAATCAGAGGGGATGGCTGGGGGACGTCCCCTGACGTCTGTTAGTTTTTATGATCAGATTAGATAGACAAAATTTAATTCAAAATCAGACAATAACACAGCATATACCCTGGGAAAACCCTCCTCTTGAGGGAGAAAAACCCAGCAACAATATATCACTTATATATTGAATATCAACAAAATGTATCCTTTACAGAGAGGCCAATATGAAGGCCAAGAAAGAGCACAATAACCAGATGCTAAACACAGCAATATTATGATCCTCCTAGATGATATAATCAGCCTTCAATCAATATATTGATCTGCTCTTCTTCTTATTCGCACTTGATGATATTGAACTTATGTGAATAACTGAACTGAATGAATATATGAGTTGATGGTCGAATAGCATCTCTTATTTATACTATCCGATTGTAGAGTCTCCAAAGGACACGATCCTTCAAGGTACATTGTCAGCCTTAATCAAGTGACATGCCTCTTAATAAATTGCTGATTGGAGAAGGGTCGGCCTCAATAATAAATAATAAACAAATATTAAATGTCTCTTAATAAAAGATGTGACTCCAAGATGAAGTCGTGTCTCCTCATGTCGACCTCAATAGCCATGAATAAATATGTGATAATGAAGCGCCTCTTCATTGTTTATAATGTTGTAATTCAAATAGCCGTTATGCTACAATTTGAATTACCTTCAAAAATCGTGCTGGGTTGGAAGTAGAAGCCCGATGCTGCTCAATAACATCAACACTCCCTCTCAGCTAGGGAGGATACTTCCAACTACATAAGACATATCACCTCATTGTGATGTCAACCACAATGGCTACTCCCATATGTGGAAAGAAGAAATATCACCTCATCGTGATATCAACCATCATGGCTACTCCCATGGATGGTAAATGTGCACAAATGCTCATCACTCAATGTGATGTCGTCACCTCATCGTGACTTTCACCATGGCTACTCCCAGAGGGTGAAAAGCATAAGTACAAGAAAATCATCACGGACTCTCTCACGTGATGTTGTCACGGAGTCACACACATGACATCCACCATGGCTACTCCCAGAGGGTGGAAACAAGGGCTTTCACCTCAAATCTCTCTCCAGGAGAAATGCATTAACAAGGGCTTGCACCTCAAATCTCTCTCAAAGAGAAATGCATTAAAGAAGATCACTGATACTGAGACTCCTTCTCAGCTAGGGCTTCATTCTCCACCATACCAAGCTTGTCTTGAAAGTACACAAACTTTATCTTGGAGAGAGGCTTGGTGAGAATGTCTACCGTTTGCTCATCAGTGCTGATATACTTCAACTGGATCGCTTTCCTCAATACCATATCTCGGATATAGGGTATTTGATCTCAACATGTTTTGTTCTGTCATGAAACACAGGGTTGACAGAAAGCTTCACATAGCTTTGATTATCACAATGAATGACAGTTGACTCCATTGATTGTCCAAACAATCTTGCAGGGAGCTTCTGAGGCCACATTGCTTCTCGAGCTGCCACACAAGCTGCAATATACTCGGCCTCTGCTGTACTTAGTGCCACAGAAGACTGCTTCCTGCTACACCAGGATATTATCGCAGACCCCAAATTGAAGCAATATCCAAAGGTGCTCTTCTGATCAGTAACACACCCTGCCCAATCAGAATCAATATATCCATGCAGCTTCAGGTCCACACCAAAAGAATGTCTCAAGCCATACCCAATTGTGCCACGCAAGTATCTCAGGATATGCTTCGCTGCAACTAGATGTATTTGCCTTGGTTCACACATGAACTGACTAAGTGCACTCACTACATAGCAAATATCCGGTCTAGTATTGACTAGATACATCAACCATAGTTGCAAGACTCGCCATAAACTCGGCGAGTTTTTTGGCCTGGCGAGTTTTCCAGGCAATTGTACGCCTGGAAAACTCGCCGTACATTTTAGAAAAACTCGCCGTACTTTTGGCGAGTTTTTCTAAAATGTACGGCGAGTTTTTCTAAAAAACCCGCGCGACCAATGAGACGCCCAGGCAGCCGCTAAAAAGTGATTTCAAGTTTATTTTTTTCATTCATTCTCATTCCACACTCAACAAAAAACATCTCCAAGGCATTGTGCACTCATTTGCAGCAATTTTACATCCAAAAGACAAGATTTGAAGGGCATTTACATCGAATTTAGAAGACAAATCTGATTTCCAGGTAGGGTTTCTCATTTTTTTTATTCTTTCTTTTTTTTTAAAAATTTCTTTATTCTTGTTGGTTCTATATTTAAAAATCATCTAAATGTAGTGTGAAAATGATTTAAATGCATTTAGATTCATGAAAACAAGATTTAGATTCATGAAAACAAGATTTTTTTATGAATTTTTCTCATTTTTTTACATATTTTGCTGATTTTTTCATTTTTATTAAATTTTCTTAAAACCCTAGTTTTCTTTTTGGTTTTGAATCCTCTTTTTTGTTGAATAACATGCTTGCAATCTTTTAGATTAGCTTAATTTTTTGCTAGTTTGAAGTAATTTTCAAATTTTTACATTTTTTCACATTTTTTTGAAACCCTACTTATTTTATTTTTTTTAAATCCAATTTTTTTGTTATAAAAAATGTTTAGAATCTAGTGATAGATTTTTAGTAATTTAAACTTAAAGTAATCTCATTTGATTTAATCTAATTTAACTTGTTTTTAAATTTTCTATCAAAAACTAACAAGTTGTGCTTTGACTTTCACTTTGTGTAGGTTAATAATTAATTGATAATGGCTTCTGAACCTGCTTCTGCCTCAGGCTCTGTCCCATCCATGCCTACAGGATTTGTAGGCAAATGTCCTCCAGGAGCTAGAGATCCTGCCTGGAAGTATGCTTATCTAGGACCCATACCTGGCACAGTATATTGCATTCAATGTGAAAAAGTATATCGTGGAGGCATCAATCGCCTCAAGTACCACCTTGCAGGCATCCCTCAACGTGATGCTAAGGAATGTCCTAAAACCACAGAAGAAATAAAAAGACATATGAATGCCATACTTTCAGCTGCAGAAGAAAAAAAAGTGCAAAGAGAGAAAGCAAGAGCAGCAATGCAAGCAGCCATTGCCTCTTCTCAAGGTGCTCCAATTGAGTCAGATGATGATTATGATGTTACTCAGGAGATAGTGGGTTCTCTTCGTGGCCCACGTGTGCGAAGGTCAAGGCAATCCGTTAACGCCTCGACCTCCATCCCTTCATCTTCCTCTAGTAGAGCACCAGGGGTAGGGGCAACTGCAGGACCTACACGGTTGGATAGTTATTTTGTGCCTAGAAACACACCTGGTGCACAACCTTCCTTAGAGGCGACTGGATGGAATAGGGAGGTGCATGAGCAAGCAGACATTGCTTGTGCAGATTTTTGGTATTTTAACAATATCCCTTTCAATGTGGCGAGTTCTCCTTATTGGCAGAATTTGGTCTCCGCATTGACAATTGCAGGAAAAGGCTACAAGGCGCCTTCTCGCATGGACTTGAGTGGGAGGTTAGTTTATGTTCTTTAATTTATGTTTTTTAAGTTTAATTTATAATTTTATGATGAATTTAAGCTATTTTTTTTGTTTACAAATTAAAATTGTGTACTTAATTTCACTTTGTACTTGTAGGTTGCTTGCTAATGCAACTGAAAGGGCAAGGGCAGCAGTAGAGGAGCAAAAAGAAAAATGGCAAAAATATGGCTGCTCTATTCTTTCTGATGGGTGGACGGATGGAAAAAACCGTACCATCATTAATTTCTTGGTTGCATGCAAAGAAGAGGTGGTGTTCTTAAAATCAATTGATGCCTCCCACATTGTAAAAAGTGCAGAAAATTTGGCTAAGATGTTGGAGGAAGTTTGCATGGAGGTGGGGATTGCAAATGTTGTGCAAATCATAACTGATAATGCAGCAGCATATGTGGCAGCAGGAAGACTCCTCGAAGATAGACACCCCTCAATTTTTTGGACACCATGTGCAGCCCATGTCCTTGACCTTCTTTTGGAGGACATAGGAAAACTAGATTGGGTCACACCAGTTGTAGAGGACGCGAGGAGGGTCACTAAATATATCTACAATCACCCTTGGGTTCTTCGCTTGATGAGGGAGCACACCCATGGGAAAGAATTGGTGAGGCCAGGTGTCACAAGGTTTGCAACAATTTTCTTAACGTTGCAAAGCATTCTTAGTTCTTTGACTTCTTTAAAACAAATGTTTGTGAGTCAACCTTGGATGGACTCAACCTATTCGAAGAAGCCTGAAGGAGATAAGGTGTCAAAAATTGTGTTTGATACCCAATTTGCACAAAGGGCAGCAGAGATTGTGAAGGTAACTTCAATTTCAAAACTTTCAATTTGAATTCAAATTGAATAAAAATTTTAATGTCTTTCATTGTAAATTTGAAACTCTAATTTTTTTGCATTTTTATATTGTAATTTTTAGGTGTCAGAGCCCTTGGTTAGAGTGCTCCGCTTGGTGGATGGGGATAAAATCCCAATGGGATATCTTTATGAGGCCATGGATAGGGCCAAGGAGGCTATAAAAAATTATTATAAAGGGGACAGCCTCAAATTTGATCCCATTTGGGAGATTATTGACAGGAGGTGGAACCATCAACTCCACCAACCCCTCCATGCAGCAGGGTACTTCTTGAACCCTCATTTCTTCCATTCAAGCACCTACTCAGATCCTTCTGGAGAGGTTATGGAGGGCCTCATGAAGTGCATTCAAAGGATGTCACCTGACCTTGACGCGGGAGACCTCATTGTTAATGAAATCCAAAGTTATAGAGAAAAAAGGGGTGCACTCTTCTCTTTAGAGCTAGCAAAGAGAGCAATACACAATCAGCCACCAGGTATAAAATTTGAAATTTACAAGTTACAAATATTGATAATTTGATAAAATATGTTTTCAACTTTTGAGTTTTGACTTTCCTTTCTAAGTTTCTAAGTTCTCTTGTAACTCTTAATTTGTTTTTTGTAGATGTTTGGTGGTCAAATTGGGGTGGAAATACCCCACATCTCCAACAATTTGCCCTCTGTGTCTTATCACAGCCTTGTAGTTCGTCCAATTGTGAGCGTAATTGGAGTTTGTTTGAGGCCATCCATACAAAGAAAAGGAACAAACTAGCTCAAAAACGCCTGAATGACCTTGTATATGTGCAATATAATCTTCGGTTGCGCACAAAACAAGTTAAAGAAATATCAGATGATCCAATTGATTTGGATGAGATAGATCCATACAATGATTGGACAGGGCAAGATGATCGACCTTCATTGTTTTCCGAGGATGAGATCTATGACTTTGAGCTACAGGCAATGGAGGGGGGTGGATTTGCATTCTCATTGGATGACATTGAGGATGACCCTGAGGAGGAGTCATTGGCAGTGCCAGAGCCACCAGCAGTAGCCTCTAGACCCAGGATGGAGGTTGAGCAGCCACAACAGATGCCTACGACTACACCCTCTCCCGTAGTGAGAAGTACTAGACATGGGAAGAGGAAGATGTGAATTTGTAAAAGCTGAAATATATTAATGTTGTATTTACTTTCAGTTTTACAAAAACTATTTGCTATTTTCATTTTGTTTCAGACTATCAGTATCAGCGGATTGAGCATTCCACATGGGGATGCGATTTTGTATCTAATTTTCTTTCAAATCAATCAAATATAACTAGATTCAGCTTGTTTCTTCTATTTGCTCATTTTATTGACTCATTGGATGCATCTTATCTTTGAATTTTGCAAAAAAAATGTGTTTTTAATGAAGTTTAAGCAATTTTTTAAGTTGCCGAGTTTTTTGCCGAGTTTTTTCCGTACTTTTGCCGAGTTTTTTCCGTACCGTATTTTTCGGGCTTGGCGAGTTTTTACAATTGGCGAGTTTTTCAACTATGACATCAACGATCCAATCAATTGCCTGTACATCGTGGAATCCACCAGATCAAAACTAGCTGTAGCCTCTTTCAACTTATGCAAGTTGGTCTCCATAGGCGTAGACATGGATTTGCAATCCATCATACCAAATCTCTTCAGAATATCAATGGTATACTTCCCTTGATTTAGAATGATCTCATCAGGCTTCTGCCATACTTCTAAACCAAGGAAGTAGTACATGAGACCAAGATCCTTCATTTCAAATTTAGAAGCTAACTCCTTGCATTTGATAATGAGGTGATCTTCTCCAGTAAGAATTAAGTCTTCAACATAGAGAACCAAGATTAATGCTTCGCCATCAATTACCTTGAAATACAGGTTTGAATCAACATCGTTCTTGGAGAAGCCCAAGCTTGATAGGTAACGATCAATTCTTTCATACCAAGCACGAGGCGCTTGCTTAAGGCCATACAAAGCCTTCTTCAGCTTGCAAACATGAGACTCCTTCCCATGTACCTCAAAGCTATTAGGTTGCTCAATATATACCTCTTCCTCGATTACACCATTCAGAAATGCTGGCTTCACGTCCATCTGTTGAATCTTCCATCCTTTAGATGCTGCAATAGCAATGATGGTCCTGACTGAAGTATAACAAGCAATTGGAGCAAAGGTCTCCTCATAGTCAACTCCCTCTTTTTGAGAGAATCCTCTAGCCACGAACCTAGCCTTGTACTTCTTGATGCTCCCATCAGCCGCATGCTTGATCTTCAAGATCCACTTGGAAGAAACAACAGATTTTCCCTCAGGTCTAGGTACGATGTCCCGAACATCATTCTTGAGAATGGATTGATACTCTTCAGCCATAGCATCTCTCCAAACTTGCTGACTAGTAGCTTCCTCAACACTAGAAGGTTCTGACTCAATGATTTGACTCATCAATGCAACATAGCTGGAAAACTTGTGCGGTCTCTTGCTTTCTCTGAATGTTCCTCTTGGGGCTGCAAACCTTTCTGCCTCTTGCATTGTTTGCCTGGCCCAAAGAGGTCTTTTTCTACCAATCACAATATCTGTAGGCCCATCAGTAGGTTACAAGGGCTCAACTGGATCTTCTTTAGGTTCAGGAGCCTCCCTCTGAATCTCAGGAGTATGGTCAACTTCCATATCCTGAGGAGACTCTTGATCTTCATTATCTAACTCCATGTGAGTGCCCTTGGATCTCCTGAATGCAACATCCTCTTCAAATGTAACATCCCTACTGATCTCAATCAACTTCTGACCTGGAATGTAGATTCTGTAGGCTTTTGATGTCTCACTATAACCTACAAATATTCCCTTCTTGCCAAAAGGTTCCAACTTTGTCCTTTTATCTTTCGGTACATGAACATACACTGGACAACCAAAGATCCTCAAGTGACTTACTTCCGGCTTCAACCCTGTGAATGCTTCTTCGGGAGTCATGTTCTCCAAAATTCGGTGAGGGCTTCTATTCTGAACATAAACCGCTGTCCTAGATGCTTCAGCCCAAAGGAAGGTTTGCAGATCTTGGTCATGAATCATAGCTTTGGCTGCTTCTACAATAGATCTGTTCTTCCTTTCAGCAACACCGTTCTGTTGAGGATTGTAAGGGACACATAACTCCCTCTTAATCCCTGCTTCAATGCAAAAGTTACGGAAGTTGCCGGAAATTTACTCTCCTCCATTATCGGATCCCAGAACTTTGATCCTCTTCTCGGACAAGTTCTCTACTTGAGCTTTAAATTCTTTGAACCTCTCTAATACTTCCTCAGATTCTTTAGATTTCAAGAAATAAATCCAAGTCTTTCTAGAGTAGTCATCAATAAAAATAATGTAATACAAGAAACCACTCAAAGAAGCAACAGACATTGGACCACATAAATCAGAATGAATAAGATCAAGAATATATTTAGATCTACTTTCACTACTATGAAATGGACCTTTAGTATTCTTACCCAAAGCACAACCTTTGCAAGTGCCTTCATGCTCCTGGTTGAGTTTCGGAAGGCCTGAAACCATCTTCTCCATGGTAGGTAGTGCTCGGAAGTGAAGGTGAGGCAATCTTCTATGCCAAAGTTCACACGAACTTGATGAATCATGCAATAGAGCTTGAAGTGGGCGGGTGCAAAGTTTGTAGAGGCTCTCATGAAAAACTCCAATCACTCGAACAGTCTTGATATTTGAGTTCCTTGGCCATGCAAGAACTTTACCTTCTGAAAATGCAACTTGATACCCCTTGTCCTCCAAGGCTGAGATAGAGACAAGGTTTCACTTGATACCTGGAACAAATAGAACATCACTCAACTGCAAGGAAATGTCAGAATCCAAGTGAAGAGAGGAGGTCCCAACTCCTTTCACAGAATAACTAGCATCATCTCCAATAATTACTTGAACACTAGAATCTCTCTCCACCAAATCCGTTAGATGCTCTCTAAATCTGATGATGTGGCAAGAAGCACCACTATCAATCAGCCAAGTATTGTTATCGGTAGGCACATTGCTTGAAAGAGCTGAATAGAATAGGAAACCACCTGAATCCTTCTAGAGAGAGATCTCATCAACATCTGCAATGGAAGCCTGCTGCTTAGGCTTAGTTGGACAATCCTTTGCATAGTGGCCATACTTGTCCAATCTAAAGCATTGAACATGAGAGAGGTCCTTCTTCTTCTTGAATGCAGGAGCACCATTAGATCCCTTATCTCTATTCCTCTTGAAATATCCTTTCTTTCCTTCTTTCCCTTTCTTCTTCGAGGATTGTGCAGCAAGAACATGAATGTCTTCATTAGTAGTGCTTTGACCAATACCTCTCGCAGCCAACCTAGACTCTTCTTGAATACAATCTGCCCTCAAATGATCAAACTTAGGGAGTTTTGATCTCGCACTTATTCCTTGAATGTATGACTCCCAAGATGAAGGAAGACCATTAAGAGCCAACATGGTCAAATCCTTGTCATCAACAATATGCCCAATAGTAGAGAGCTGATCTCTCAACTCGGTGATCTTCATGAAGTATGAGATGACGGATTCTCCTTTCGACATCTTGACATGATGAAGTTGCTGCTTTAATGCAAGAGAACGACTTGTGTTGTTGATCTCATACATCTCCTCCAAAGTCTTGAACATATCTCTTGCAGATTTTAGCTTGGAGATAATTGGCACAATGTGGTCTTTCACGGAATCCACCAACATCTTTTTCGCTTCAGTGCCATTTCTCTTCCATTGCAATTTCTCATTCTCATCGGATGGTTCGGGAACTTCGCCCTCCACGAACGCTGCTAACTCATTTTTCTCCAAGGCGAGCATGACTCTAAATCTCCAAGATGTGAAGTTAGAAGCTCCCTCAAGTCTATCCTTGATCTTAAGTCCATTCACCATCTTGAGGATAAGATAGATGCAATCAAAGGTGAGAATGAGAATGAAGGATATCGCTCTTGACTAAATCTGATCAAGATCTTCCTTAAACCTGGCTCTGATACCATGTTAGTTTTTATGATCAGATTAGATAGACAAAATTTAATTCAAAATCATACAATAACACAGCATATACCTTGGGAAAACCCTCCTTTTGAGGGAGAAAAACCCAGCAACAATATATCACTTATATATTTAATATCAACAAAATGTATCCTTTACAAAGAGGCCGATATGAAGGCCAAGAAAGAGCACAATAACCAGATGCTAAACACAGCAATATTATGATCCTCCTAGATGATATAATCAGCCTTCAATCAATATATTGATCTGCTCTTCTTCTTATTCACACTTGATGATATCGAACTTATGTGAATAACTGAACTGAATGAATATATGAGTTGATGGTCGAATAGCATCTCTTATTTATACTAACCGATTGTAGAGTCTCCAAAGGACGCGATCCTTCAAGGTACATTGTCGGCCTTAATCAAGTGACATGCCTCTTAATAAATCGCCGACTGGAGAAGGGTCGGCCTCAATAATAAATAATAAACAAATATTAAATGTCTCTTAATAAAAGACGTGACTCCAAGATGAAGTCGTGTCTCCTCATGTCGGCCTCAATAGCCATGAATAAATATGTGATAATGAAGTGCCTCTTCATTGTTTATAATGTTGTAATTCAAATAGCTGTTAGGCTACAATTTGAATTACCTTCAAAAATCGTGCTGGGCTGGAAGTAGAAGCCCGATGCTGCTCTATAACATCAACAACGTCCCCCGTCCCCGAAACGCCTTAGGGGATGGGGACCTAGGGTTTAGGAGTGGGGACGTGACCCCGTGTAACATAAGTATGAGGATGACACTTTTAATAGATTTTCTTCCCTGATTTTGTGCCAGCTATGCATGGGGGATTAAACACAATTTGCACAATGTTCAAAGTTTTCCATGTTGGGTATCAAGTCCTCTTGTTGTAAGATGCACAGGAAATGAATATGATAATGCCTTATTGGATTATTTTTTGTTGTTTGGTTTGGAAGCTTGAAAGCCATTGTTACACTAATTCAAGCAATCTACAATGGGTTGTTCTGAAAATGTGCAGCTTACTGCAGCCTCCAATTTCTATTATTTTCTCCATTTTAGCTCTAGAAGAAATTTGAATACTTAATCGTAGAAACAATCATCAATCTAAATAGATACATTTTGATAGGTCCTACAGACCAATTTGGTCCGAAGGACATAATAATTTGTGTCATCATTTTCATAATAATAACCATTTGAGCAATATTATCAGTAAATGGTGTCTCATAATTGAGGAAAACATTTGTTGTATTGAAATTTTAAAATACAACTCATTGCTTTATTAGAGAATAGCTATCATTGAAATGGTAACTGTTGACATTGTTAATGTTTTTAGATCTTTTTCTTTGTTGTCTGCAGAAATTAATTTTGGCAGCAATTGACATGGTGGATGCAAATTCAAAATCAGGGGGTTATGTGGTATATTCAACATGCTCAATAATGGTTGCAGAGGTACAAAGATCTGGAGATTTGTATTGCATGATGCTTTTTTAAAGACAAAAGAAGCTGTCCTTTCATAGCAATCTTAAATAGTAAAAAATGTTGTGGACTATGCAGATCAAGTTCAATAATTCTTAGTTTTTGAATTCATTGCTATCTTGACCTGGTTTTGCAGAATGAGGCAGTTGTTGACTATGCACTTCGTAAGCGTGATGTAAGAGTTGTTCCATGTGGTTTGGACTTTGGCCGTTCTGGGTGGGTGCTATTGTCTTGATTCGTTATAGAGATTCTGTTGTGCAACATTTTTTTTTGATAAATTTTGGGGTTTTATTCAGGGTCCCCAGCCCAAAGCATACCATTTAAACTACTACATACTTAACAATAAACCTCCATAAACAGCTGATACAGGGTGTATAACATACCAAACTAGAGACATTTACTATGCAACAAAACAGGAACAACAGAAAAGCATAACGGAAACAAGTATAAACAGCTTTCACAGGCTAAGCTGGGCATTACATAACTTACAGCAAGCCATGCCAACACCAAGCTACACAAAGAAAACCTATTATAGCATCCACAGACCTGGTAACCACCAGTCACATATTCTTGGACACTCACCACCCCGCC
Organism: Sequoia sempervirens; assembly: GCA_007258455.2. Taxonomy (NCBI): domain Eukaryota; kingdom Viridiplantae; phylum Streptophyta; class Pinopsida; order Cupressales; family Cupressaceae; genus Sequoia; species Sequoia sempervirens. The sequence goes on along the minus strand of VDFB02006963.1, from coordinate 23,709 downwards.
TAGTGTGGGAGGGAATGCTATCCATCATAAGCATGATTTGTACCCCCTTTCCCAGACACAGCCACTGAATGTTCACTTGCCCTGCCATCTAATCCAAACCTTTAAACTGGACGACTATAATGATCTCCTCCCTCTGCACTGCCCAGTGCAGGTTGTCATTTTCAAGACTTGGAAATGTAAGGCTGCTCACAACCTCCAACAGGCCCTTATTGTGGGAGACTACCATGTGCTTGATGACCATCATAAAATTGTGGATGAATTCTGTCTGAGTGCTAACATCTTTGCTGAGTGCTAAAATCTCTTCTCTCATGGCTTTAATAGACTAGGGCTACTGATGCCTCCTCGGGTTGGATAAAGTCCTGTTCTTCAAACACCTGATCTCCCATACTTCCATTCTCCCCACAAACCAAAAGCTCTACTAGGCTCTTATGGATTCATGCATTCTCGACAGCGATTTACAACTTATTCTTGAAATCCGCAAGGTTATTTAGCACAATATCTCAACTGTCCATTATATGCTATCCTGTCCTTGCTACATTCAATATTGCTATGTGAGGGCATTGAAATATCTTCTGTAGGTGATGATCTGACATACCACCCTTGTGTAGCTGGCTGTGCAAAAAGCCAGCAGCTTGACCTGCTATAAAACCCGACACCACGTGCAGCCATGAAGACCAAACTTGCACCTGCCACACCTCAATAAAGCCAGCAAGGAGAAACCCAGTCACCAGCAGTATCCAATGCCCATAAAGTGAATGTGGAATAATAATCTGCCCCCATTCTTTCGACATCAGTTAATATGCTCGCCAGTGTGAAAGAAACTTCTTAAGAGTTTAGCACATGTAAAACATCCCTTCCTTTATATCCCTTAATACAAAACAAATACTGCAATAATTACCAATTGCCTCTATGATGAATCTCAAGGGGGATGATCTTCATCCACTAGCCTAGGTAAATCTTCCCACTCCGTCACCAGCATCTTTTGAAGGAGGAAATATTTGTCAATTCTATGCCATGGTTTGCCAAGCAATTTACAACTTGATTTTGCTCCTTGCAGCAATGCCTATTATGTAAAATATCTTCTTCCATAGGATAACTTCCTGAAGGATAGTGCACAGTTGCCAATTTGGAAAGGATTGTTTTTTGAGTGCTTTTATTACAAGCTGCAAGTGCCTTCCACAATGACACTACAGTATCCAGCCGAAAAAGTCATCTCTAATCCATCAAGAGTGGCCTCCCACTCTGTGTCATTATTTGTTTTGTTGCCCAGATTCTGTGAGGCCCCCAAGAATGAAGTTACCCTATGTAGCTCTTAGAACCTATCCAGCACCAGTCTGGCCTGGGTTCCCTTTCAAGGAACTATCAGAATTTAGTTTATGTCCTCCAAGTGGAACTTTGCATTTTTCATTTCTGCTAATATTTTTATGGACAACTAACCCTTGAATGGGAATTCTGTTGTGCAAAATTGCGAATGTTATCAAATTATTATAGTTCACTTCTCTTAAAAAATGGTTATTAACCATTTGTCATTAACTTTTCTTTAACAGATTTGTGCGTTTCCGTGAGCACCGCTTTCATCCTTCTTTGGAGAAAACTAGGCGTTTCTACCCTCATGTACACAACATGGATGGCTTTTTTGTTGCAAAGGTAACTGCATGAGGGTTGCAACATTTTGTTTATTAGATTAGAGTTAAATTTCTCATCTTCTTGCTGGATATTCACAGTTAACATTGTTTTCCCTTTAGTGTTTGCTATATGAGATTCAGATTACTGGTGTGGGGGTTCCGTAAGAACAGATGTATTGTAGTGGATGATATGCTTTTATATGAAACACAACATTTGCCACCTGTGTTGCATGTGCCTCTAGTCATATTTGTGATGTTAGGTCTGATCATGGTGTGTGATACTGGTATTCCCCATAATGATGTGTAGGGCAAAGATGAAGTATTAATTGTAGTTGTGAAAAAGCATAGCCAAATAACAGTTCTAAATTTCTAATGCATGTAGCATAAATATGTAAATGAGAGTTGTATAAAATCATATAAAAAAGACATACCTCAATACAAGAATATTTCCAATAAGAACCCGAGACATGTAAGATATTGATAAAGACATGTAAGGGTAGTCCCGTGCTCTATGTCGTTAATTCAAATTTCCAATCATAAATGGCATTGAAGGTAGAAATTGATAAAGACATGTAAGAGTAGTTATTTATGAAAATCATATTGTAATAGCATTGTTAAATGTTTGTTTTGTCTTTCTCAGGCATAGAACAGGCCCTGACGAAGGCTAGTGTTCTAGAATCCTCATATAGATCTTTAATGCATGTTTATTTATTTTTTAATGTTGCATAGCTTAAAAAAATGAGCAATGGCATCCCAATTCGAAAAGATGGAGCAGGAGCAGAAGATCTAAGTAATATTGAAAATGAAGTTAATGGAAAAGAAGCTGATGATAATGCTACGACTAAGAGTGAAAAATTAGATAATATAACTCCTGGAATCAATAGAAGTTTTAAGCCATCTGAGATTAAAATGAAGAAATCAGATGTAAGGGACAAATCAAAAGGAAAAAAGAAATATCCACCCAGAGAGGAAATTTCCAAAGTCAGGTAAATGTTCTAACACAGAAGTAGAGCTTTTGTGATGCGTTCTATTATTCTTTACGTTATTGAAATTTGCATTAACGGAACTTTTTAGCTAATTTTACTATTTGATGGTAATGTACAGAGAGGAGAAAAGGGAAGCCTTGAGGAAAGCTAAAACAGGCAGGCAGGAGGAAAAATCCTGACAAAGGACAATGACGAAGGAATTGTCTAGTAAACTGAATCAGTGACAGAAGAGAAGGCAGTTGAAATATGCAGAAAACAGGGAAGAATGCTTCAACATTGAGATACAATGCGTTGTATGATTGCCATCTTTGGTGAAAGGGGGTCTACTTGACATCTTTATAAGTGCCATTTTTGTAAACTTAAAAGAGCTGTAACTTTATGTAATGGCTTGTTGAGCTGTGTTATGATCAAACAGCATACCAATTACTTGCAAGGTAATTTTTTCTGGCCTAGCTGGATAAAGATACTCTCAGGAATTTCATGTAGAGGGTCTTGCTAGAAATATTCCGAGGCAAAGCAATTTGTCATCTTCTATATTTTGATTTATGATTTTACCGAGGCAAGGTAGATCTGGGTGCTGCACGTGGTGGGTGTGTTTAATTTTTTGTTATTTGACTCTAAGCTTATATATAATGGCAAATTGCCAAATTGCCAATTGTCCTTTATGTCATTCAATCATTAGATGTATGACTATAGAGGCCATGGCAGTTTTAGTTGTTTTAAGTGATTTTGTAGAAAATTGGGATGTATAGAACATCATTAAGTTACCCACATTTAGATGATAAAAAATATTGACATTTAAATGCCTACTTGATGGCGGGCATTCTGCCAGTATGTGCTGAAATTTGAACCCAGGGGACTTTGCATGATTTCTTTGTGTTAACTTTCAGACACAGATGGAGCACCTTCCAAGTAGATGACAGTAAACAAATCCCTGAAGTTTCTGCATTAGCAGCCTTGAATTCCAGTAAAGCATGATAATGAATGGTTTTCTTTCCACAAAACTGTATATCACAGGGACATTAAAGGAAAGGTAATATCTCAAATACTGAAGCAAATAACGTCACTGATAAATTTTGCATGGATAAAAGTGTAATAGACCCGACTAGGTAACTTGACCTTATTTAGTTTAGTTGAGTGAAATTCACCGGTCTTTCATATTTCTTTGGTGATTTTGGTAGTATTCAATATATTTATCATTCGCATGCTAATACACAATTATAAGAATGGTAATATAGCTCTGCTTTAAAAAAAAATTACTCTATCAATTTTAGTGAAGATTACAACAATTTTATTGGATGGAACACAACTGTTTAAGCCCCTAGATGACAAATGTTTGCAGTAACTGTTTTGATTGAGGTTAGTGTTGAAGGGACCATAGACCCTGTCCAACAGATAGAATAACTCAAATCCAATATGTCCTTAGATGGACCAAAACAAAACGATTACAATCAAGTGTCACATCCCACACAATCAAGGCTATAGAATTGTAGACATGGAGAGTAATGGCACGGGTATGGGTGCCACAATGGGAAAATACGACGGGAGACAAAACCTGCGGTGAAAGTATGGGCGATTCTTATCCACCATTAGTAAGGATGGGCACAATTGTGTGAGGTGGCGTTTGTGCCATTAATATAGCATGGCAACCCTTTTCTTGGTGTGGAAATGATAGATAATGATGAAAAATGGTGCGCAGAGGAAGATGGACTTGTGACCCATCATAAAAGCATGATTTTAGGTAGTCTGAGAGATATATTTTACTCAGGACATGAGCAGTAGAGGTCGATAGGAGGAGAACAGAGCAGGAGGGTGTTTAAGAGTTGGGCAGGATAGATTGGAGGCACATAGAGAAGGATGAAAAGGGTTAAAAGGAAATGTTTTTGATGGAGGATATGCATGAAAAGGATGGGTGATCAGAAGATTTGCATATAATTGATCTGTTGAAAAGGCTTTAGAAACTTTCAAGAAAGTGCAATTGGCAGGTGTAAAGCCAAATTCTACAACCAATGCTAGCACCCTCCCTGCCTTGATGAAATCGGAGTGTTTATGTGACAGGCCTTTCAGCAATTAATGTAGCTTTCCAAGTCTAGGTCTAAATTATGCTTACTTTAGCAATCGATTGATGTGGTAGACATGTCAAGTTGTGGGTGACAATGGCGAAGGGGAGTATAGAGCTGAAGTATCAGTTCAAGCATGATGATGTGTGGTATGAAGTTAGTGTGGAAATGAGAAGGAATGAGCTTTTGGTGCTTTATCTATCATTGATGCCCAAGAAATTAAGTTCTTTGACGCCATTGTCAAACAGGTGACAGGTCTCCTTGCTCAGACTCTTTCCTTTGAACACATGTTTTAATTTCCAAAGTTTTGTATTAGTTTTATGTGTGTTTATTCCTCATTCATAAAATGTATGTTCCCAATAGGACTGAAGAAAATAGTCTCCTGGATGCGTAGCATAATTACCTACGGTCATGTGTATTGGTTTTTACCTCTCAGCAATAAAAGCTGGCTAGAGATAACTTCTAGGAAAAATAAATAAAAATAAAAATTCTACGTGTAACTCATCATCTACAACCTAAACTACACCTCTTTACAAGCATTCACTGAACTACAAAAGCGTCCAAGTGCTGGCATCATGATGATGCACAGCTTGCTCTGAATGAAGGTTGGTGACAGCCAAAACAGGTACAAGCAAGAAAGTTATCATTCTCCCCAAGCTAGTTGTTTGAGGCACAACTGTACTCACCACTTTGGCCTGCCTTGCTTATTGCCTTTGTTCTCCACTAGCATGAGTGTCCACATAGAATCTCGACACATCTTTATGCATATTGCCTATGACCTTTGTTCTTTTCAGAACAGATCTAAACAATAGTTGATGCACTTGCTATGAAACATATAACCATATTTATCATATATATGGCCATACATTTCAAATTGTATCGGAAAGATGGGTGAAAGCCCGATATCAATGCTTCAATTGGATTTGTATCCATTATTCAATAGAGACCGATTAAAAGTCCCAATTGTTTTTATAGGATTTACTTAATACACGCATGAATGATAGAAAAGGTTCCAACTTTATTGTTCCAAAATTTCAACCATCCCACTCGATGCCATGGTGAAGCTATATTCGCTTATTAGTAAATCCGTGACCTCTAAACAAGAAGAAAGAGAAAATGCTTGAAGATTAAATAGATAAGTGATTAATGATTATCGAATCTTCATAGACCATGTTTAGTCATGGTACAAAATGTTTGTGTATACATGATGATGGCACCCAAGTACATGAATCAATGCGTCACATTATTTGAGTTGACATTAATTTCAACGATGAGTTGCCTACGTATAATGATTGAAATAAAAAAATTCGTAACATAATTGCAAGGGTTTGTCAAGGGTCAGTGAGATCTGATGTATCTTTTTCAATTTATTTCACAACTAAACTGCAATGGTCGTCATCATTAATCTGTGAAATATATTTAAAGAGTTATAATGTCATTACTATAGAAATAATATCAATGCCAAATAGCTGTTACTAATCTTCCCTAGGCTTGATATCAATGTGGCTTTTAATTTAGTTAAACTATGAGATTTCAGATACTTGCAATATTGAATTCATTAGATGTAGCTTTATATAAGATGCATGTAATTATGGACCATTTGGAAAACTCTATTGTAGTGGTAATGGATGTAATAAGTTCCAGTAATTGATTTTATCCTTCTTGCTTAATGCAATAATAAGACATGTTATGTAATTCTAGAATGGTATTTGAGTATTGGGGTAAAGTCTTTATATGACTACACAATATCTATTGACCCCTTAAGTACAAGAACCTCAATGTCGAGTCTATTATGTAAAATTTGAAGGGAAGTGCTTTCCTAGGGTTTTTGTGAAGGTAATTTATCATTCAAGCTCATTGTAGCCATTAACCCAATTAGGCTTTTGAGGCTTTACATAATTGTTGCCTTATGAATAATAAAGGTGTTGAGGTCTAATTAGAGATCTTGATGTCCTTAGATGGAAGTGTTATAGTTTAGTCTTGTTGAATTGGGAATGGTGTTAGAACTCCCTACTTGTCATTCAACACCATTAACTGTTGGGAATCATTTAAAGGAACCTTGTTGGAGTAAGACATTGTAATTAATGAAACCTTGGTTATGAGAACCTATGTGTAGGCATCCTTTGAGAGACCTTGTAAAGGAAACTACGTGTGACTTTGATCTTGTTTGGAAACGGGTACGTAGATAGTCCTTCGGTGAAGGATGCATGCCCTTGTGACCTCAATTTTGTAGGGAGAGGGTTTGAGGAGGGGAGAGGGTAGGGGGCCGACGGCGGCGGCGGCGGGGTAACTCCTAGGTTTGGGGTTATTCCTAGCTTGTTTGACCTTCCCTATTCAATAGGCTTTAATTAGAGGTTAGATGGTTATGAATGAATTAAGGAAACTTGATAACTTGTGTTTAATACATAATATGCTTCTAAATAGTAAGCAAAATAAAGTTAATGGATTTGACTACCTTATTGTCGATATTTGTTGAGTAAAGGCCATCTTGTGTTGGTTCAATGTGATTCTTATGTGTTTGTGGAATGCAACTCTAGACCTATAGGACTCCATGTATAGGCTTCGAAATCAGTTGATTGCGATATACTCTAGTGCTTGTGAATCCTAGAAGTTTTGGGCTAGAGATAACCAAAGTGTGAGCCTCCAAGATATTTTAGTAGTGATAGGTTATTATTGGACCATGCCAATGATCGATGCCTGAGCTATTGTTGGCATTCACTTGGTTCACAGAGGTGAAAGTTGCCAAGGGCTACCTTGCTTATGAGACGGTTATGGTTGCATGGGTAGTTACCCTACCATGAGGGTAACGGTAACTAGAGCTAACCGTTGTATCAAGAGGGTTCATTGGCAGTCACTTATAGCATGGGGGTGGTCGATGCCAAGTGTTACCTGGGTTGTGAAGCTAACAATATCACTAAGCTCACAAGATGGTATATGTTGGAAGCTACTTCTTGGGTAGACAAATTTGTCACTCGTGGCCTATAGACAATTTAAGTTGGAATCCATTGGGCTAGGTAGGTTTACTACTTATGGAAATCTTTGGGATGGAGGATGAACCCCTTGTGTATTATGGGATACACCGAATCCTCTTTTTAGTTGCCTGATGGTGTATAATACTAGGGAAAAGGATGGACCCACTGTGTAGTGCGCAATGCATCAACATAACTTTTCTATCTAGGATGCACTATGGACAGGTGTTAGTCAACCATTGTGTATGTGTTAGTCATTTATTGTATATATGTTAGTCACTCATTGTGTAAAATGGTCTTAGGCTTGTGTGCATTATTATTGATGCCCTTGCCAGTGATGACATCAAGTAGTATGGGCTGCTTGATTATCATCACAAATAATAGTGGATTGAGAAAAGGATGGGACCCATGGTGCAATATGGGATGCATCAACATTCCTTTTGCAAGCGAGATATGCTTACGGGCTTATGTGATTGTGAATTAGGTAGTGGGTTGATGCATGTAGTAGGTTGCAACTATTTCCACTTTACTAGTTGTTCTTTATGTAAGCATGTGATGTATGCGTGGATTGTTCTCATTGGATATGTGATGTATGTTGGAGCTAGTTGCTATGGTCTATGAGATGAGCTTATGAGCCAATCACTATTGTACTTGTGATGTACATATGAGCTAGTCACCATTGTACTTATGATGTGTGTATGAGCCAATCATTGTTGTACTTGTGTCATGCATATGATCCAGTCATTGTCATTGTTGTACTTGTGATGTGCATTTGAGCTAATCACGATTGTACTTGTGAAGTGTATGAGTTAGTCACCTTGTATATACATGTGATCTTGGGATTATGGTATGGTATGACCCTTGTGTATTTGTGTATGATTGTACACTAATGATTGGTACTGTTTGGTATGGATCCAACAGTTGATGGAAAATTGTTAATGTTCTATTATAATTGGACTAAGTTGATAGCCTACGCTTAATGAATAGTCATGTTTTAAAGGTGAGATCAGAGATCTCATAAAAGAGGAGAGAATGAATTCCCTTTAATAGTGGTGTGCGAACTACGAAGCGTCTAATTTCCCAAAGGGGATACGTAGGTAGGGTCATCACGAATGAACCCTCAAGGTTTAGATCTAGGTCTAGGGATGACCCTAATTGTGAGAGCTTATCACTTTTGAGTGTAAGCATATAAATGGTGACATTAAGTTATCGTCACCATGGTGAATGGAGAATTTTTCAAATCAACATTTCTAATTTAGATGGAAGATGCTTGATTGGCTAAGTTGATAGTTGTTGCGAATTGAATTTAAACAAATATCTTTTTTAGTGGTCGAGGGATAGATTTCACATTAAGTTTCCAAGCAAGAGCAAACACAATTGAAACCAAGTTGCCAAGCAAGAGCAAACACAATTGAAACCAAGTTGCCAAGCAAGAGCAAACACAATTGAAACCAAGTTACCAAGCATCAAACCAAAACAAACGATCTAGCTTAAATAATGCTAGATCTTGGAAGACCTTCTGCCTTTGAATAATTGTCTAGGGGATATTATCTTTTAAGTCCTTGGACCTAGGAGAAGGGGGGAGGGCACAGTGGGAAGGGAGAGGATGACACCCCCTTAAAGGATCCATCAATAAAGGAACATCTAGCAGGAAATGTTAATTGTTGATCAATCACCTTAAGAGCAAATAGTTGTGTCAAAGTTGATAAAATAAAAAGGGCAATGGAAATGGGAGATTGAGCAACAAAATCAGGAGTTGGGTGGGATTCACCAATAAGAGTTGGAGTCACAACCAAACACATTAGATTTGCACACACTAGATTCACATCAACCCCAAGAGAAACCTCCTTGGGAATGTGACTCTCCATAGGGGGGATGTGAGGATAAGACCAAATAACCTAAAGAAGATTTGTCATCATAAGTGTTAGCAATTAATTGATCATTGTGGGCATTTTTCCACCACATAGCTACACTCTTACACCAAGAGTGATCACTCATAAGCTAGGTGATAGATGAAAAAGAATTGCTCACATTTGAAGGGGAGACCCTCATAGTCAAATGATTGAGTCCAAAGTCTATCTCCCACCTTCACACCAATATTCTCGTGAAGAGATTTGGGGATATCTATGTCCACAAAATACAAGAAAATGTAGAGTGACCCATGAAGGAAGTAATAAAATCAACCTTTGGGAGCAACCATATGCATTGCCAATGGCCTCATGGTAGGAATATTTTGAGAACAATGGAGGAATTCGATAGTCCAACCCAAATTGCTCTAATATTGAGACTCAAAAAGGGGTTGTTTGAGATGAACCAAGGATTGACGAAGAGTGACTGCTCTCTCCAAATTCAAAGCCTGTTGTCAAGCATAAAATATTTATCCTTTGAAGATGCAAAAGACATAATGAAGAAATCCCTAACATAAAGATGTAGCTCGATCTTTCCATTAATGAGAGGATTTCAAGATTCCATAACCTAATTGTATAGGTTGGGAAGAGGCCACAAATTGTTAAATTTCCTAACCAAGGCATGATAAAGATAAAAGTCTTCATTTTCAATCATATTATGTCCACAACTATGATGGGAGAGGATTTTGAGCAGGGCAGGGGCCAAATTTTTTTCCCCACATAGAAGGTTGAGCAGGAACTCCTAAACTAGCAATAGTTATAAAGGACCAAGGGGGGAATGACCTGAGCCAAAGCACAAACTCGAGCTACAAAATTGTTATCAGGAGAAGCCATTGGCATAGGCACACATTCCTATGAGATCTTAACACCAACATGATCACCACCAAAAGGCTCTGCAAAAGCATGGTTAAATCATACAAAACAAAATGTTGATCTTTCCCAAGAAGTAGTTGATTTGAGAGTTGAGTTATCCTAGAGGCAAGTTGAAAGGCATGTAGGGGATCTAAGGAAAATAATTGAAAAAATTAAAAGAATGAACTAATACGGAAATGAAGCACTAAGAAACCTTGGTGGTGGAGGAGGGAATCATGTTGGAGGAAAAAATGATGCTAGGCCACCTTTAAATCTAGAAAGATACATACAATTAAACTTTGTTGGGATTCCTAGGTATCCAAATTTAGTGCATGTAGAAGTTATGTCAAGGCTCATGAATTACTGTTAGAAATTAGGATCTTAGGATACTAGTCATTATAAATAAAATATAAAATAAATAAAATAAAACATATATAAGCATAAATTTTACACATTACACAGGATATACATGGGGAAAATCGTTTCAGGTAAAAAACCCAATAAAGCATCATTTTATTAAAACACTTACAAAAATGCTCTATTATAATATAGACCAAACTTGGGGACACTCCTCTACATACTTCCACATGACCAATAATGCCTCATGTGCATAGTGATATAATTCACTCTAAAATCTCCAAATTTGTCACCTCTCAAATGAGAGGGAACCTCCTTAAATATAGGAGAAAGGTTGGCATAATACCTTAAGGAGTATTAGTCACACCTATTCAAAATAACCATTCATAAATAATTAATAATCTAATAGTTATTAGACTAATTATTTCAAATGAGATATGCTTAATAAAACATATAATATATAAAGTTTAATAACCTTATATAAATGTTAGTGTATGACCCCTAATAACATTATGTTCTAACACTCCCCCTTAATGTTTATAGGGGGCATCACATGCCAATTTCCATATAAAAAAATGAAGTATTGATAAGTAATGTAGGTCTTCTTTGACAATGATAAATAGGGACACAAATATATGCCAAAATGAAGACCATGTATTCCAGACTACATGAAAATTATTTTCTCATAATTTATAATCCCAATGTTTTAAAATTGATGCTATATATGAGGTCTTATAAATATTTTTATTGGATCCTAGATCTCCTCAAATCAGCCTCACCTCAAGTTCATTACATAGTGCCCGTAGGACTTAATACAATGCTTTTATAAGTGGAAGATTTACAAAGAGAAGAACTTTAATAGATTCCCGCATGACTTATACATCTAGGATTTAACCACTAGGTGGTGGCGTTGACATGCACACTCCCCCTCAATGGCATCACCTAAGGCCAATCATTTATTGGAATTTGGAATATATAATGCCTAGAGATCTTATATTATGCCTGTTAGGTCTTACATCTAGGATTTATCCATGAGGTGGTGTCATGCACTCTCCTCAATGACATCACCTAAGGCCAATCATTGCACACAGGTTTTGATAAGTGATCCAGATAAGATTTCAATCTATTTCTTCTTGATCATAGTATACACTATTTTTAGATGAATTGGAGAGAACTTTTATTCAATGGAATACTTTTTCTTGAGTGAGGTGCCCATGATCTTCAATGTGTTTTTCCCTCTTTGAAAATGAGATTCTTTGGTAAGGGTAAAATAACTCAAGTTATCATATAGTAAGGTGGTAGTTTTACAATTATCCAATTGAAGCTCTTCCATAAATCTTCAAAGCCACATTGATTCTTTAGGAGCTACTTTTGTATTTTGGGCTTTGATTAAAAACCATAGAAGATAGCTTTCTTAAAAGCATTCCACTATCCATATAAGAGCATTTGCACCATTTATTTTGAAGACATTATCTATGGTAGATTTCCTATACAGGGAGTCACCAATATAATCAGTAACACAATAATTAAATAAATTTGATTCTTTGTATAGAAAAAATATTTTTAATATGTATTTTTCAATTGTCAATGAGCATATTGTATTGCACATAAATCTAGAAAATAATCTAATGATCATTAGAAAGGAGATCACAAGATATTTTCATGAACATAATTATGAATAATTTTTTATGTTTCATTCAAGGAAAAAATAGCCATGCTATTACATATAGTAATGATCATAAAAAATTAAGCAACGGGTGAGCTATCCTTTCCAGGCTTTCTCCTTGGACAGTTTATTAGGGCAATATCCACCCATTTAGGTAGGTTCTTTACAACAAATAAATTTAGAGGATACTTGAAGCTCATGATTTTTTTAGCTAAAGTTGTTCTAAAGAGAGAAAATAAAATATAGTATAAAACTTTATGCAATTCCACTTGGGTCTATGGATGTGTACTATTTTAGTATCTCCTTCCCTTACCTTTGATTTACCTTATTATTATGTTGTTGCAAAAAAGGGATGGACTATTTTTTCAATTTATTATAATAAAAATGAGAAGTCCTTTTGCTAATAGGAGTTATAAATCTCATTAGTTTATACTAAAAAGATATAAACTTACAAAGCTAAAACCCAAAGTGTAGCCATACCTTATGAGAGTTAGATTTCATGGAGCTTAAATTTGGTCCACCCATCTACGAAATGTAGATTGAAGAGTGGTGCAGGAGCACCTTGTTCACTGAATGCCTCCAAAAGGAAAATTTGTAAAAAATGAATTTTCAATTGTGAAATGTATGTAAAAGGTCATGAAGTGGTCATAATTAATGTATATAATTCCTTAAAGAGGTCTATTAAGCAAGTTGGCAAAAATATTGCAAAAAATGTAAAATTTGTAAAACTTGCAAAAATGCAAAAAAAGTGCAATAAATTAGAAGATCAAGAGTCACCTTGATTTAGAAGGTTGTTGGTCGGTAAAAGAAGTTGAGAGGGAAGTTAGTAACTGTTGGGAAACATCTTTAAAATCTTGTAGAAGGTGAGCACAAGATCACTCTTTGTATTCTTGAAGATTTGCTATCAATAAAAGTACCCTGTCTAGTAATTTCTGAAGTTTCTTTCTGTGGTTCATCAAATTGTACGGTCTATACAGAAGTTTAGGGCCTTAAATCTTATCCTTCTTGGTAGATCAAAGAGTTAGCATTCATATAAATCCATTTGAGAGAGATTTGATTGAGGAAAACATCTGTTTGAGTGCGTTCTTTGTAGTTTGGTCAGAAACCCTTAAACGAGGGTTTTGAGAGTCAATTAAGCAAATGATCACTACTCCACTGAATTAGGCTTTGTAGATCGGTGGAGTAGATTAAATTAGGATGTTTTAAGTTTTGAATATGTGTGCAGGTATAGGGGAAACAAGAATGCAATGGTTGAGTTGCTGTTATAGGGGAATTTGAAAGGTTTCCATACATAAATTGATGCTACAACCAAGGGTTTGAAGATATATCAATTACATAGGTTTGGAAATGATTTGTAGAGAAAATTCAGACATAATCAAACATGATTAAGGAAATGGCAGGTTGGTGTGAGGTTTGAAATGTGCTTTCTCAATAAACCCTCTCTTATTTGTGCATTGTGAAGCCTAGATTAAGGGTTTGTGTTTTGAAGTCTATGGAAGGGTTAAAATGATCAAATGTCTATTGATTCTTGAGGTTGATGACCTAATAGAAGACTGTTTGTGGTTACTTGGGATTGGGGAGGTGTTTTGATGGCACGTGCTTTGCAAAATAGGGCTATTTTGGTGCCTAAAAACGTGGGATAGTCAATTGTTCGGTTGTTTCTTCCAAAGTATTGATATCTGAGTTTGAGGGATGTTCTTATATGTTATAAAGGGTCCCTAAAATCATGCATAGCCTGAAGTGAAATAATGTGGAGCAACAGATATACCCGATCTTGTTATGGTGATCTACTACTAGAATATAGGTCCTTGGGTGTATGAGTTTGTTTATTTGATGAAACATAGTTAAGATGCTGTGGTTTTGTGTTGATTCTGCCAAAAGGATGATATTAACAAAGTCTCAATGCTTGGATAAAGTTAGGAATCAAAACTAGTTGGTTTGGTGTTTGAAGAAATGTAGAACTATGATGCAACATTGGTGTCTTAAGTGCATGATTTTGAAAGTCTGACAAAACAGAGTAATGAGGCAGTATGTTTGGTTTATTTATGAAAAAAGATGATGTTTTAATATGTTTTATGAGGTCAATAAAGGTTGTGGATCTTAGTTCCATAAATGATGTCTTTGTACCTTGAGTTTCTTGAGAAGTGTTGGAGCAAGTTGGATGAGTTGAATGAATTGATGAAGTCAGAGTTGTCTGATCGGGTTTTTGTTTTAAATCAGTCAAATTGATGTTGGTTAAGGTATATTTGAATCTAATAAGGGTCTATAGTATTGATTTGGTGATTGTGGTGGTTGGTAGCCTTAAGAATGACAAGTAGATTTGATGAATTTTGTTGAAAAGTTAAGTGAATCAATGATGGTTGTTTAATTTGATCTTCTCCATTAGAGATTGGGTTAGAAGTGCCCTTGAAGTTTGTTGGTGTTTGGTAGATGCTCTGCATCAATTGGTATCAGAGCTAGTTGATTTTGACGATTGGTTGAGTTGTTGATTGGTTGCAGGTGCTTGATCCATTTAAGCTGCAAAGAGAGAGTTTGGTGGTTGTGTGTTTGTGCAGGTTAAGAGAGAACCTGGTTGTTGGTTGCCAAGAGACTAGGTAGAGAAAAGAGGAGATGCCTAGGTGAGGCAAAGAAGTTTATTGAGTTTGTGTAGTGGAGCAGTAAATAATATGGATACTTGTCTGAAGAAGCACGAGGTTGCAGCCTGAAGAGTACTCCATTGATGGGAGTGGATGAGAAGATGAAAAGATGATTGGTTAGAGAAGGTCAAGGATGAATTGTGGAAAAGAGGATAGATTGCTTGGGAAAAAGGCAACGAG
This sequence comes from Sequoia sempervirens, assembly GCA_007258455.2. Classification (NCBI taxonomy): domain Eukaryota; kingdom Viridiplantae; phylum Streptophyta; class Pinopsida; order Cupressales; family Cupressaceae; genus Sequoia; species Sequoia sempervirens. The sequence continues at coordinate 8,471 of VDFB02006963.1, read as the reverse complement.
AAAGGACAGTCCTGTGTCCTTTGGTTGAGGAAGAGTTAGTCAAAAGTTGAGAGTGGTGAAAGGGCAGTCCTGTGCCCTTTTGAAAGAGAATATGATTGTGAACTAGATAGGAAGAGAAGAGAGATGGCAAAAGACAAGTGAAGACAAGAAGAGTCAGAAATGAAGACAAAGCTAAAGGAAAAGGATGGAATCGGATGAAGACAAGAGAAATATTCAAGGAGCAGTTCAAGACAAGTTGAGAAGAAGAATAAAATGCAGAAACATGTTTCCAAAGGGACTTGGAAAGCGTTTGTAGGTTGGTTGTATGCTGCAGGAACACCTTGTTCACTGAATGCCTCCAAAAGGAAAATTTGTAAAAATTGAATTTTCAATTGTGAAATGTATGTAAAAGGTCATGAAGTGGTCATACTTAATGTATTTAAGTCCTTAAAGAGGTCTTTAGGAGGTCTATTAAGCAAGTTGGCAAAAATATTGCTAAAAATGTAAAAGTTGTAAAACTTGCAAAAATGCAAAAAAAAGTGCAAAAAATTAGAAGACGAAGAGTCACCTTGATTTAGAAGGTTTTTGGTCAGTAAAAGAAGTTGAGAGGGAAGTTAGTAAATGTTGGGAAATATCTGTAAAATCTTGTAGAAGGCGAGCACAAGATCATTCTTTGTAATCTTGAAGATTTGCTATCAATAAAAGTACCCTGTCTAGTAATTTTTGAAGTTTCTTTTTGCAGTTCATCAAATTTTACAGTCTGTATAGAAGTTTAGGGCCTTAAATCTTATTGTACTTAGTAGATCAAAGAGTTAGCATTCATTTAAATCCATTTGAGAGAGATTTGATTGAGGAAAACACCTGTTTGAGTGCATTCTCTGGAGTTCGGTTAGAAACCCTTAAACATGGGTTTTGAGAGTCAATTAAGCAAATGATCACTACTCCACCGAATTAGGATTTTTAGATCGGTGGAGTAGATTAAATTAGGATGTTTTAAGTTTTGAATATGTGTGCAGGTACAGGGGAAACAAGAATGCAATGGTTGAGTTGTTGTTACAGGGGAATTTGAAAGGTTTCCATACATTAATTGATGCTACAGCCAAGGGTTTGAAGATATATCAGTTGCATAGGTTTGGAAATGATTTCTAGAGAAAATTCAGACATAATCAAACATGATTAAGGTAGTGGTAGGTTGGTGTGAGGTTTGAAATGTGCTTTCTCAATAAACCCTCTCTTATTTGTGCATTGTGAAGCCTAGATTAAGGGTTTGTGTTTTGAAGTTTATGGAAGGGTTAAAATGATCAAATGTCTGTTGATTCTTGAGGTTGATGACCTAATAGAAGAATTTTTGTGGTTACTTGGGATTGGGGAGGTGTTTTGATGGCATGTGCTTTGCAAAATAGGGCTATTTTGGTGCCTAAAAACGTGGGAAAGTCAATTGTTCAGTTGTTTCTTCCAAAGTACTGATATTTGAGTTTGAGGTATGTTCTTATATGTTATAAAGGGTCCCTATAATCGTGCATAGCCTGAAGTGAAACAATGTGGAGCAATAGATATACTCGATCTTGTTATGGTGATCTACTACTAGAATATAAGTCCTTGGGTGTATGAGTTTTCTTATTTGATGAAACAGAGTTAAGATGCTGTGGTTTTGTGTTGATTCTACCAAAAGGATGATATTAACAAAGTCTCAATGCTTGGATAGAGTTAGGAAGCAAAACTAGTTGGTTTGGTGTTTGAAGAAATGTAGAACTATGATGCAACATTGGTGTCTTAAGTGCATGATTTTGAAAGTCTGAAAAAACAGAGTAATGAGGCAGTATGTTTGGTTTATTTATGACAAAAGATGACGTTTTAAGATGTTTTATGAGGTCAATAAAGGTCGTGGATCTTAGTTCCATAAAATATGTCTTTGTACCTTGAGTTTCTTGAGAAGTGTTGGAGCAAGTTGGATGAGTTGAATGAATTGATGAAGTCAGAGTTGTCTGATTGGGTTTTTGTTTTAAATCAGTCAAATTGATGTTGGTTAAGGTATATTTGAATATGATAAGGGTTTGTAGTACTGATTTGGTGATTTTGGTGGTTGGTAGCCTTAAGAATGGCAAGTAGATTTGATGGATTTTGTTGAAAAGTTAAGTGAATCAATGATGGTTGTTTAATTTGATCTTCTCCATTAGAGATTGGGTCAGAAGTGCCCTTGAAGTTTTTTGGTGTTTGGTAGATGCTTTGCATCAGAGAGGAATGTTGAATAACTATATCCTATAAACCTCTAATTCATCTTCTAAGGTCTAGATGAATAATATTAAAATATAAGAGATAAAACTTCAATAATACTATTATATATTTTAACTTATCCTCAATGATTTATTAAGGTTATAGCCTTAACACTTATAGAATAATGGTTCATTTCAAAATACATAATGTAATGTAGTTTTATAAATGGTAGAATTTTTTAATGATAATAATGATTAAGGTTACAAAAAGTCTCCTTATTTTGTGACTTTTCATCTATATATGTTGAGACATGGAAATACCATTTGAGTCATATAGTTATCCATAACATAATTATAGTTAACATGTTTGTTTTCATTTAGTCTTCAAATTCATCTATTCTTGAGTCATTGTCATATATAGCCTGAGGCAGTGGGAAATTAATTCCCAACCTATGAAAAAACTAACCCAAAAAATGAGATAATATCATAAGAATTCTATGATTAAGTGACTTTGACTTCCCACTAGACAAATCCTAATAATCAACTCCATGACAATTTAGTAATAGAGATCAATTTACAAGCATGTATAGCAAACTCAATAAATCATACAATCCGTCGAACCTTATTTCCATTATCACAAACACAAATATAGACTTCACAAGCCAATACATTTCATGAAATAAAAGGATCACAACATCTTCTTGAAAATATTATCTCATAGACAAGTTTCGACACATTACAAGTCAACACTAGGGTTTGTACTACCCTTTAAATTCAAGTAAATAATTCCTATATATGTAACCTTAAACTTAAATATAGATTCAAATGATATGTCAAAACATAAATACAAATAGAGGCACAAGTTAGATAGTCAAATGAGTCACAACATATATTTTTCAATTATCAAGATATATCTTCATTTTGGAGATAAACTTGTGAGTTTCTAATAACCTCAATTTTCATAACTATTAAGTGTATGTTTCGGTGACTACAAGATTATTTTAATCAAAACTATGCAAAATGGACTACCAAGATTATTAATAACCATCACTTGATATCTAGCGATGGAGATTTCTATTCCCACGTTGGTTGTGTGAGTAAAGAAAGTTTTCCTAAATGGTTGTTAGCTAGAGATTGCAAGCTATTGTAGATGCCAAGTTCGACTAGCCAAGAGAGTGTGATGGTAGCCCAAAATAGTCCTCCTAATTTCCAATCACTCAAATAATCAACACTATTATTTAGCAGTGCAACAAAGAGATATATCACGCTAGGTCAATGCAGTCATAGAAGGCTTGTGCTTGGGACTATGTGGAAATGTGAGAAGGGGCATCAGGCAAATTCACCGCCAACAATCGACTGTCGACAAATTCACTGTCAACAATTCATCGTCATGAAAAATTCATCTTGTGGAAAATTCACTGTGCAAGCAATTCATCACTGTGGATAATTCATTGCATTGACATTTTTTAATATATTTCCAATACCTTAATTTTTTTTTTGCAAAAAGAATAATTTCCACCGCATTAATAACTAGATATCTGAACCAACAAGACAGAGCTGAAGGTGAATGCCACATGGAAGAAAAACACTCATCTATAATTGGTCTACTTCTATTTGACAATTTGCTAGAGCAGGGACTAGATTTTGAGTTGTCAGGAATCAAACATTGGCCATTCATTGATCCATGTTGTCATTACGGTTGTCATGGTCAGTATGTATAAGAGACATAGGAACATTTGAAACAAGAGGATATACTTCTATGTTATAGCATTCAATGAAAAGCATCTTGAATCTACTAAACATCCCAATGCAACTCTAGGGAAAAATAAGGAATATACAAAAGATGATTCTAATCGATCTGAATTGATGCTTTGGTAACCTCTAAAAGAGTCTTTATTCTGGTCAATCAAACATGTGTTGTTAATTTGAAATGAGTTTGAAACATGAATGAATTCCTTCAACTCTCTAATATTAATCTCATTCAAAAATAATTATGTTGAAATAAATGAGGCTGGTAAATTCAAAACAGTGTTGTCCTCCTCATATTCATTCACTTTAATAGCTCGACATTGATAAAAAAAAAAAGAGTTGACAATGATGGAAGACTAGCAGCAAGGTCCCTAAGACTTTAAGCTTTTGGTTTTGAAGATATGGCAGATGATGTTTTTGATATAAATTTGACTTCAGATTATTTAGTTACAAGGGTAATCGATTGAGCAAATAAAAATGGAACCATTAATGGCCAACTTGATTCAAAGTAGCGATAATGGTTCTAATTAGAAGATAGGATTGAAGTGGGCATAGATGATTTGGCCTCAAATCTCCTTCATCAGGTGATTGTCTTGTGAAGCAAGAATAATAGACTTCAATGACCTTCAAAGAAATTATTTGAGCCTCTTTAAGGAATTTCTATATGAAAATGGCTGAGGATGGTTATGGACAATTTGGAATAATACACCTGCCACATTTGATACGTTTGATTAAATTTGATATTGAATTGGACATTAGACAACACGATCTGAGAGTAAACTTGATGACCTTTTTGCCATGGGAAATATCAATGAATTTTTATATGCTTATTGGACAGTCGAATAAAGAATTTTTTATTGGATAAAGAAGAATAAATCAGATTACATCAGAGAGAAGACAGAAACAGAAGGCAGTAGTGCCAAACAGGCCACTATTTTTTCATTTGATTTTCACAATTGCTTTCATTAAGTTTGAGTTTGTTTGACCATCATCCATAATTTTTTAAGACCCAATAAATTTTTTAGAACCTTTAAAAATAAATTAGATGTTTCAAATCAAGGAAAGTACATTCATTATGGTACTGACTTTTCATTAGAGAAGGCATTGGAGTGTAGACTTATTTTCCAATGAGTTTCATTTCTTTTGCTATGATGTTAAAAAATGAGGAGGGTTTGTATAAATGTAATTTGCAGATAGATTGGACTAAGGAGGATTAAGAAGACATACCCTTTTATATTTGGGGTGTATTATTTCATATTTATAAGTGAATTTTAATTTTATTATAGCAAAATCTATATATTATTCTTTTTATCTATTTTTTCATGTGCTTTGTTAAAAGAATTTTGATGAATAAAGATTTTTTTTTTTTTTTTTTAGATTGTAGTGATATTTAATGTTGAAGTTTCTCATGAAAGAGCAAAAGAACATGAATACATATTTTTGTACATAACTATAAAAGATAAATCAAGTAGATCAAATCCTATAGTCATGAAAATAAAGTAAATATTTATATTCAAATATTTTAAATATGTATGGTGTAACTTCTAGAATATTTTGTATTGATTATATTTTTAATGTATTTTATACAATAAAAAATTAAGATTCTTGAAAAGTTTTGATTTTCTTATAATAATATTAAAATTCGATCATAATAAAATAATTCTGAATTAACTAGATTATGAAATATAATACACAGAAATATTATACATTGTCAAATTGTGTATATGCAATTGAAATTCTCTAGAATGAAATCATGCTTAAATAATGTCATATAAGTACCAAAGAAGGTGAAAATACATTCCAAGTTTTCTTCAACTATTGTTGTTTTAACTCAGTCCAACTATGATGATACAAGTAATTTAGGAAAATAAATAAATGAATTGAATTTACACATAGTAAATTACTATCATTGCCTAATTGACTCTAATACACAAGATATGCATGGGGAAAACCTTTTCAGGTAAAAACCCTATAAAGCATCAATTTATTAAAGCATTTACAAAAATGGTCTATTATAATATAGACTGAACTTGGGGACACTCCTCTACATACTTCCACATGGCCAATAATACCTCATGTGCATAGTGATATAATTCACTATAAAAGCTCCAAATTCTTCACCTCTCAAATGAGAGGGAACCTTCTTAAACATAGGAGAAAGGGTGGCATAATACCTTAAGGAGTATTAGTCATGCTTACTCTAAATAACCATTCATAAATAATTAATAATCTAATAGTATTAGACTATAATTATTTCAAATGGGATATGCTTAATAAAGCATATAATATATAAGGTTTAATAACCTTATATTAGAACATTATATAAATTTTATAAGGGTTGACCCCTAATAACATTATGTTCTAACAATTACCAAAGGAACACTGTTGTTTCTAGAGAAAATCACCTTAGATATTTCAACAACCTAACATATGACTATGAGATTGAATAATCTCAAAGATGTACTAATGAAGTTATTTCTTCAATCCTTGGATGATATAGCTAGAGAGTGGTATAAAATTTTACCTAATGGAAGCATTGAATCTTGGGTAGAGTTCTAAAGAGTACTCAAAGAACAATACGGGGACAAAAATTACCCTAGATTCATTATAAATGAATTCACAAACATTTACAAAAGATCTAATAAATTTATGTTAGATTTGAATACTAAATCTACTAGACACATGGAAGAGATCCCAACTTATATGAGACCAATTGAATCCATGTGTTTGATCTTATATTGGAATATTTATGATACCAAGATGGGTTACCTAAAAAGAGATAAAGAGCCTAATGTATGCCTATAGGATTGCTTCCAACATTGAAAGTAATTAAAAACTTTCAAGCAAGATACACAAAAGAAGTAATGTAAGAATCTTGTCTAATGATAAAGACCAAAGTAGTAAGGCTTCTCTTGCTAAAAATAAAATGGATTAGGTAATACATTCCTTGAAGGAACTAATCTACAAGGTAGCTAAGAATGAGAAGGGTGTGCAAAATGAAAGGTATAATCATGGTAGAAATGACATAATGCCTAGATTATTTGATGAACCTTATACTACTACTTGGCACAATGGAAGAAATATTGCACCATATGTGTCGTGCTCCAAATTGTCTAAATATTCTAAGAATCAATAGTTTAAATGATACTCCTTTGTGCATGGCTTTCCAAATGCCCCATTCACCATCGTAATGTGTTGTAGCCTTAGTATTCATGAACCCTAATGAAGATTGTGATGAGTGTAATGATAGTAGCCATATGTTAGATGTAGACCACGATAATTATAATATTAATATGATATCCTCACAAGGGTGTTATAGTGAAGATGACCACTCTTTTGTAGAAGAAGGTGGTCATGAATAGGACATAGAAGATAAGTGCAAAGATATTTCATCATCAACAAGTATTTTTTGATTAAGAGGATGAAGAGTATTATGTTTATAATATGGAATTTTCTATAAATACTTTCCATTGAAGAGATCGAAACCTTGATTGAAGTAGTAATTGCTCAGGTGAAGAGTCACTACAACCTAAGAAGCAATAAGAATCAAAAGGGAGGTCTTTTGTTAAGGAAATGCTAAATTCATTTTCATAAAAGAAAAGAAAAAGGAACAAAGTTCTCATCCCTCTACACTAATTAATGCTAAGGATAAAGAAGATGCCACCAAACAAAATCAAAATTCTAGGGTCTCAACTTTGAAAAAATGAGATCCAAATGACAAAAAGATCTAACCCACCAAGAATTCTATGAAAGATAAGAAGGAACTAGTCAAACAAGGTGCTACTAATCATACACCTTTTTATTTTTTTGTTAGAATTTCTACCAACATACCATTTCCCAAGAATATTCCATTGGATATGGCACATGTATTGATCCAAATAAATGCTTATGTGCCATTGAGGGAAATAATGAGAATGATAGAGAATAAGGATAGAGATTTGGCTCTAATTTGTGACAACCCTACAAGTTATCCTAGTAATAAAAAAATTCACATTTAAGAACAAAGTATAGAAGCACAAGTGGCCAATAAAAATAACAAAGTAGACAGTTTGGAAAGACTTGAGGTATATCTAGGAACTAAATTGAATGTAAGTTACCATCTCAGGTGGACTCTTTTTATGTTGCATTGTCCACTAATAATAAACTTGTGAGAAATGACATGATAGGTTTTGGAGCTTGTACAAACATCATGTCACTACAAGTTATGAATCAAATGGGTCTTTAGGTCACTAGGAAATTTGATAAGTGCTTTTTTATGGACTAAAAATAGGTCCTTGTAACTAGATTAATAAAATATATTAATTTTAAACTAGCTTCATATCCAAAAAAGGATTATAATATGAATGTGACAATGGTAGATATACCACCATATTACAATATGCTTCTATCTAGATGGTGGTCAATTGCAATTGCAAGGAGTATCCAGATGGATTCTTCCTCTAATTAAATCCCAATTAATGGGACTAATGTAATGTTGGATAGGGAGCCAAGGGATTAAGACATAATTGAGGATCATGTTGATCTTAAATA
>VDFB02006962.1:0-28275 GCA_007258455.2 Sequoia sempervirens | reverse complement strand
GAGGCCAACCAAGACTTAGGAAAATAAAACCCAGTGGAGGAAATAAAATATTTGAAACCAAAGGGACCTAGCCTAGATGGAACGATAAGACATAAGATGTTTTAAAACCCTTCAAAAAGTAACAACAAAATAGATCCTGACCAAGGCGTAAAATAAACACAAGGGTTTTACATGTAGGAAAAGCTAAAACCCCCACCCTCAGGAATTTCCAACACCATGAAATACCAATGACATAAGGCAAGGCCTAAGTGAAACATAAGGAGCAAAAATTTGAAGTTCCATTAGAGGTCCAATACGAAAGGAAAATAAAAAGGTTGACTAAAAAAATATGCTAAATGTGGCTAATAAATTTGATTAAGGTTGTGCAAACACATGATTAGGAGGATTAATTAAAGATTAGAAGCAAGTGGCAAATGTTGGAGGATGTGACACATCCTAATCATAAATTGATTATGATTAGAAGAGGGTTAGGTGACTAAGAGGGATTAGAGACCAACTTGCAAAAGTTGGAGGATGTGACTCATCCTAATCAAGGATTAAGCATATGCTCATCCTAATCATAAATTAATTAAATTAATTATGATTAGAAGAGGGTTATGGAGGTTGTGACAATGAGAGAGAAAAAGAAGAATTAAAAATTGGCTTAAATTCAAAGAGGTCTCATGACTAAATTAAAGAAAATGATGTAATTATTTAATTTAGAGAGGAAAGAAATAAAAGGTAAAAGTATTTAATTATTAAATTAAATACTTTAGAAACCTTACAAACGATGAAACATTAATTAAATGAATGTTTTCATTAATATTGGTGAAGAGGAAGGAATAGGCGAGTAAATGGATAAGTAAGTAGATGAGTTTGACCATATGGAAGTGGTCAAATTTGGATGTCTACAAGATCATCATTTAAATAATTTTCAAGAAATCCTAGAAAAAGACACTCTTTCTTTTGAGTTTTTGTCCATGGTTAATTCAACAATTGAACCAAATTACATAATAATTAAATTAGGGATTATAATTCCTTCATGGCTTGATGTATATTATCCATGATAATGTCTCAACCAATAAAATAATTATTAGGTAAATTAAATACTCAATTTCTAATATAATTAAGTACTACATAGTTATCCATGTTAATGTTAATCCCCACCATCCATACAATGACTACAACATGTATGGCTACAATTATTGCATATTCAATGAGAGCTCATACTTTGCATAATAAATTTATACCTCTATCTACCACCATGAACTTAGGATTCTATGGAAAAGAATTTCACACCTTTATACCCTTCAACTCTAACACTTTGTATGCATCCACATCCTTTATAATGTATGTGTATAGCATGGTAAACCCTCCACATATATTCAAACCCATTATAATCTTATTAATATAAAACATAGGGAAATTATAAGACCAAATTGCCTATCCTTTTACTACCTCCACTCAAAATTTACTTCCTTCCTATTATAGGAAGAATCTGCTCTCTTTTCTTATTTTTATTACTCCTTTACCCATAGGTTTTAAGGTGCCTCAATTTGAAAAGTATAATAGAAAGGGATACCCATATACACATGTATCTTCTTTCACTATGACCTATTATGATTTATATTCCAATATGCATTGCTAGCAAAAAAATCCTATAATCACTCAAGGATACCATGTTAGATTTTTCTTACTCCCTTCCAAACCATTCAACCAACTTGTTCAATCAATTGCTCGACTATTTTTTTCAAAAATTTCAAGCCAACATTAGACTAGATATGTCATGTTCACTAACCATGGTCATTATAGACTAGGAGAAAAAAAATTCACAAGTTCTATATTTTGATATCAATTATTCTTAGATCTCAAATTACCTATGTGCTTCTTGACTTAAATGTATAGTGGGTATTTATCGAGTAACCTACAACCTTTGATTTGGGATAAGATTTTATTAATTAAATATCCTTCATTTTCACATTTATGTACTTCTTTATGAGACTATTAATTGATGGTTAGTCAGTATGAGGGAGCTACTTCATCCAATCCCTCTAGTGATCTTGGGGACTCTTCTTCCTCTTCATAATATTACATAAAAATATTCCAAAATAATTCAAACCTTACTTTAATACTTCTAAAACAATAGATGTTTATGATGTTTCCCCTTAGAGACACCAATAGTTCACCAATTTGTTTGAGTCTCTTTATAAAAGTATATAATAATTATTTTAAAAAACCTCATACAATTATGTTTGATTCACCAACTTCTTACCAATTAGTTGTTTTCACCTTCTTATGACCCAATGTATTATGTCTATCATATTGATTTCCTAGTCATGATACAAAGCCTTGTATGTGTTTTAACATATTTTCCAAGACCACATAAACTCTAGGGTGATCCCACAATACTAGTTTACAATTTTTGGTTAAACTGGACACTGAACTGATTCTTTTTATATAAATCTTCACTTTCAGGCACCTATAGCGGCTAAACCGTGAGGAATTTGGAGATGATGCAAACTAGTGATTTGTGACATTTTGTCTGTAGATTCTAAAATATTTTTTCAATTTTTTTAATTCATGTGCACTTCTTTTCCATCTTCAAAAACTGGTTTTAACAATAAACACCATTTTTAAAAGGTGGCGTTCTTGGCTAACCACACTTAACTTTTTTTCCTATGAAGGATAAAATTCTTTTTTTTGAATTTAGATTACATTATCTGATATCTAGTGTATGGAATTGGTTTCATAGCATTTCATTGAATGTTTTTTTCTTAATTAAGTTTCAAAGTCAAACCAATTACTATTTAGACATGATTTACAGGCTAAAACATAACTTTTTTGTATGTATTGAAATTCAATTTTATTTTTTTTGTTGGATCGGGGACATCAATATCTAGTGCATTGATATTTTTCAAATTTTTTTTATTATCTGCTATTTTTCCACATGTGCAGAACAAAGAGCTTGATTTTCAGTGAAAACATATGTTAATCAAACTAAAAAGAAATAGATAATAAAACAAAACATATTAAAATTATATTAGATGGATAGCTTCGTTCCAAGGACCTGCATCATCAATAATTAGGTTGTGAATTCTCTTCCATTTTCATCCCCTCAGCTTGAGCTAAAAGGAAAAAAAAATTAGAGGAATTTGTTGGCCGAGAGGAAAGAGGGAGAGGGAAGGAAATAGGGGTCATTATGGACCCCTTACTACGAGGAATTTTTCCTTTGTATTCATTTTTAAAAATTTCCAAAAAGTGGGTCCCATCATTAAATAGGGTTTGCTCAAACTAGGTTCCATACAAACCCCTTTTTGGGTCCATATGAACACCCTAGTTCGTGCAAACCCCTAAAAACCAAAAAAAAAATCATGGGAGTGTTTTTACAATTTTCCTTCCTCAACGAAATTGTAAACCAATATTGTGGGATCACCCTCTAATACCATCCAACTCCCAAATGGACTTGGCATTTATCTAATAAATTCATTGTTAAACCTAATTATAGTCTTCAAATCTATATTGATCCATTTCCAAAAAAATCTACTAACTTTATCAATTCTTTGAACCCATTTTTCCTAAACTATAATTTCTCCTCTTGTTCATCCTTTGTCCTCTTTTCTTGATGTGGTAGAAATGGTGAATTTTTTCTCTTGATTATCTTAGGATTGAGCTATTCCTAGACTTAACATATTATTTTCTTCTCCCAATGTGACTAACGGAATCAATGATGGTGCTCTATAAATTCCTACTCAATTTAATAAGAAACCCATTACTAAGATCCTTATAAATATCCTTGCATGGTTAATATAGTTATGGAGGAATTTTTTTATGTCTACTAGCTATGCAAAGATTTTTACAAGAAATTGTAAGGAAGCTAAGATAGTGGAACAACTTCCTACACTAATCCTAAGAGGAGGATTTAATGCAAAAAATTATAGATCTTTCAATAGTTACATAAACTTTAACAAAAATAAACATAAATATCATGCATACCACAACACAAGGATTTACATGGGGAAAGCCCTTTCGAGAGAAAAACTCCACACTCTAAAAGTCACCCAATATATTATTTAAAAATCACAAAGGTTATAATATACTTCCAGAGCAAGCTTCTCATAGGAGTATTACTAACCAGAGATCTAGAGGCAACACGACCACTATCATACTCTCAAAATACATCACACTCCATAGTCATAATACAACACCCTCATAAAATAGGGTTGCCTTCTAGGTAAATTCAAGCCAAAAAATATCTACCATCATATTTGAGACCTAATGATGAATGGTTTAGATTTACAATAATAGTACATAAAAATTGGCTTTCGAGGGTGCTACCTCGAGCCCTTGCCAGGGCGTGCAACCCTCAAACCCCTTGTGGGAGGGTACCCTTCCACACCCCCTTGTGCTTACCTATCAACAATAAAACTTATGTAATTTCAAGGTTGAGACACATTTTCCCAACAAATCTCCCACTTGTCAAAAAAATTGCAAGAGAAGCAAGAGGGTGTATAAACATAATCTCTTAATTGCAAGGGGTTGAAAGGACCATAGAATTTGAACAAAATTTTAACTTCTTTGTGCTCACAAGCTACTTAGTTAAATAATCAACAACATTCATCAAAGTCTCTACCTTAACCAGCTTCATCTTGCCATCTTTGACAATATCTCTAATAAAATGATATTGTACATCAATGTGCTTGGTCTTGGCATATGAAATATCAGGTTCTTAGCTAGACATATCACACTCTAATTTTTGTAATAAATTGTCACTGTACCTTTTTTCCAATATATGAGAATAGTCTCTTAAGCCAAATGGCTTCTTTACAAGCATGATTAGTAGCTATCATATGCTCAACTTTAGTAGTGGACAAAGCAACCATAGCTTGTCACTTACTCATCCAACTAATTGCACCAACAAATAAAGTAAACAAATAAGCACTAGTGGATCCTTTGCTATCAACATCACCTATCCAATCTAAATCCACAAAACCATGAATATCAAGGGAAATCTTGCCTTCAATCAAATTACTATGATAACACAAGGAATACTTTGAGGTACCATGCAAATATATGAAGACTATTTTAGCTGCATCCCAATGAACTCTACTAGGATTAGACATATCAAGAAAGATCTCCTATTGCTTGGGTAATGTATGGTCTAGTACAAACCATAACATACATCAAACTTCCAACTACACTTTGGTAAGGAATTCTTCTCATATCTTCCATCTCTATGGGGATGTTGGACAATTTGAAATATATAACTTTGTTCTAGCTAAAAAGGAACACACAATAGTCTACAATCCTGCATATCAAACCTTTGTAAAATTGAATTGACATACAAGTACTTTGGCCAAGCCATAGCTTTTTTTTCACTCTATCTCTTCTAATTTCCATCCCAAGAATATTTCTAGCTACACCAAGATATTCCATTTTAAATTTAGATACAATTTGAGATTTCAATTTTGAAATCATACCTTTCCCTTTACTAATAAATAACATATCATCAACATATAATGCAATAAATAGGAAATGTACACCATCAATTTTACAATAAACACAATGATCTTATTTAGAATGCTTAAATCCCAAACTCAACATAGATGGAAAAAATTTTGGTACCACATCCTAGGACTTTGTTTTAGGCCATACAAAGATGTCTTCAATTTGCAAACCAATTACTTTTACCTTTCACCACGTAGTGCTCTAGCTATGTCATATATATAAATATCCTCCTCCAAGTCACTATGAAGGAAAGCATTTTTCACATCCATTTTCTCAACCTCTAAATCATAAGCAACAACATTATAAATCAAAAATCTAATGGATGCCATTTTTGTAGTAGGAGAAAATATCTAACCATAATCGACACCCTCAACTTAAGAGTAACATTTTGCAACCAACCGTGCTTTGTACTTCTCAATACCTCCATCTGAACCAATTTTTTTCTTGAACACCCATTTGCAACCAATAGCTTTCCTTCGTTCAAGAAATGGTACAAGATGCCATGTATCTTTCTTTTTCAAAGCTAACATTTCTTCATCCATAGCAATCTTCCAAGATTTTGCATCATTCATACCTAATGCCTCTTCTACAAATTTGGGTTCATCCATGTTAGTATTCATAATTAGGAGTCTTATTGTCCTTCATATATTTCCCTACATACATATAAAGGAATCTACACCCCACTCCTGGTTCAATCATTCTTTCTATTTAGGTGGGATCAAAGTGCCTAGATGATCCCTTATATACCATTCCCACTTATAACTAGTATCACCTTAGAACTCTTGGTCCATCCTTAGTTCTAGGAAATGCATACCATCCCCTCATGATGTAAATATTTTCACTATTCCTTGTAGATACTATTAGTTGATCTCTACCTTAGGTTATTTATCCATTGATTACTTTTAGTCAACCCCTACTCTATCTTGAAACCTTATACTAATATTATTTTTATACTCAACCAATCATATTCCTCTAGAAAAAAAACACTTGTATTCCCCTAAACCCTTCTCCTATTACCTCACCATATCCATGATTTACTATCTCAACTTACCCTTCCACAACTTGTTTTTCTTCTAAATATTCTCAACCAAAAGATAAACAAAGAAAAAAGGTTTTTGACCCATCCCTATCCATTCCCTAACCTACTCCTAATTACTTCTTGCCTCATAACCTCCACCTTGCCATGCCAAATTTTCTCTTCCAACCCATGCCCTAGTTTGTTCCTCAACCAACCTCCAAAAACTTAACCCCATCCAATGCAAGCAAAAGAGAATAAATTTTAAAAATTAAGATTTTTCCTATTTCATCAAAACTTCCTCCTTTAATTCTAGAAATTCTTGATATATGTCCTTTCCTAGAGCCCATAAATCTCCCAAACATTAGAAATATTTCTAAATTCATTCTAGAAGCCATCCTTCCTCTACCTTTAACATTAATCTTTTCCCTGGACACTACTAACCAAACATAAATTAATGTACTATCAAAGCTCACCTCACCATAAACCTCAACCAAAACTCATGAGACTATAAATATGTTAATTAATTTTTTTATTTTGAGAAGATTCAACTTTGATTGAATATGGATATATTTAAATTTGAAAATATAAAATACATATAGATTATTTAGATCACCAAAACTTTAAAAAAATGGGCCATTTAAAATAACATATAGAAAATTATTGCAGCCTATCATGGTCTCAAATTGGCTCAAACCAAAGGATATAGAAAAGGGTGGCTGGAGGGGGATTCTTTGAATATCATAAACAATTTGAAAAAATGCACTCCTCCCTCTCGGACTATTGAGTCCTTGAAAATGGATTCGATAGATATTTTGAATTCTTTTGATAGGTTTTATATCTCACATATCTTAAGAGAAGGTAATGGGCTAGCGAATATTTTCGCTAACATTGGTGTCAAAGATTTTAAGGAGTGGGGTCTAAATGAACCTCTTCCTATAGAGGCTATTGCTACTATGAATAATGAGTGTTGATTTCAATTGGATTAATGTCTCATTACGGTTGGTAGCGTGCATGCTCTTCATCACATGGTAGATTGTTATGAGTAAATATGGTGTGCAAGATTTGAATCAAGAAATTTGTACAAGAGCAGGGTGCCATAGGAAATGAAAAACTTTGGTCTTTATTATCTATTGTCCCAACTCTAGCCTCACACAAATTATGGGTTGTTTTTGCATTGCTTTCCAGAGCCTTCTATTTTTTTGTTTGGTGTTTGTAAGCTAGATTGTGGTGAGATGGGTGGTGATAGAAATTGTGTCAAACCCAAATCTTGTGATGTTGTGAGGGAAAGGAAGGAGGTTTGGCAGGTATCGGTGATTTGAGGGTTAACACCCTATTTGGAGAAACTTCATGGCAATGATCCCCAAGTTATAGACCTTTTTGTGAAAGGATGGAGTGACAAAGTGCTGAAGCTATATGGGACCAAGTTTGAGGTTAATGAAGAATTCATTTCTAGTATTACTGGCCTGGCTATGGACAGAATGAAATTCTTTAGGGACAAAAAGGAGGCGCATACTGCAATGAAAATATTTTTCAAAGATAATGAAGAGAAAGATTTAAAGATTGCTAAGAGTGGCGAATATCAACGAAGTTCCCTTAAGGCTTTATGGGGGGATGTAGTGGAGGAATTAATGCGCTATATTACCCTGGAAGGACACTTTTCAATGATGAATGCATATCATGTCATTCTGCTCAACCACTTTCGATATAAGAGGAGAGTTTCTTTCCCATTTTATCTTCTTATGTCTCTTGACTCTGGTATCAAGGATCACAAGAAGAACCTAAAAAATATTTTACTGCATGTTGGGTTGATTCTCTTTATCTTTGATTACACGAAGACTTTTGAGGTTCCCAAACCTATGGTCACCCCGAAGGGTAAGCAACCCAAACCTACTAAAGGGTATGATATGGCCTTTGAAGATGAACTAGTCAGAAAAAAGGTCAAGAAAAGGAAATTGATTTTGGAAAAAGAGGATGATTCGGAAGAGGATGTGGAATTCGTTCCTGACTCTCTTGCCTCTTTGGAAGGGGGTCCACATTTCCCATCCATGGGAAAGAAGAAAAAAGGGGAAGCTTGTGCTAGTGGAGGTTATTTAAATTGTAGTGAAGAAGCTATTGTTGTTGTGCCAAGTAGGGGTCTGAAGGTGAAGAATTACCTATGTGGGGAAGCTTCCTCGCTACCCCCGACTGCCAAGAAGGACTTAGGAGAAGTGAGTAGGAAGAAAAGGGTTTTGTGGTATGCGAGCCAAATTCTATAGCAAGGCCATCCTCTTACAATTGCGAGCGACCTCTTTGTTGATGACTCCCCAAGTGTCAAGCTGATTAGGAAGGTGAAAGATAAGGATGGGGAAGATGCTACTACGTTGGAGACCCAGGATGTAGACTTGGAGAGGATTAAGAAGAGAAAGGCATTGGTAGAGGAAATTGTGAGCTCCATCCACAAGCTTAACTCTCTGGGTGTTGTGAAAAAAGGTAAGGACTCCCCTGCTGATAAGGATAGGACTAGTTCCTCTAAGGAGGAGGATTCCCTAGGAAAAGGGTTTTTAATATTGATAGAGATGATTTTTTTGATGTGCTTGGAACTACGTGTGAAGCATCCATTGTTCTGTTTAAGATTTTTAAATGGTTTTTCCATGAACTCAATAAAATGAATGTTAGAGTAAGAGGAATGGTTAACAAGGCTAAGCGGTCCTCTGTTCAGAATCAAATAAATGAGTTGTTTGAATCCTTAAATACTATGGTAGACACTATTATGGAGGAAACCATCAAAATGAAGCAGAATATGGAATGAAGAATCCTCATTCTTGAGGATCAAATGGGGAAAATTTTGGATTCTGTGATGAGAGGAGGGGAGGGTCATAAAATTCCTAGTAAATATGAGCCTTTTTCTATTAGTTCTCCTGTGGTTAGTGCTAAGAAGCGTAAAGAGTGTTCCCATGATGTTGAGGTTGTTGCTGCTAGTAAGCAGATGTGGGAAGATGTTGCTGTTGGGAAGGGTGGTAAGAAAGGTATTGTTTTGATTTCAAAGGTAAATACGAATGGTCTTGTAACTCAGACTAGGAACAAAACTAAAGCTCAAGGTGGGGTTTCTGGGAAGGATAGTTTTGATGTTTTTGAAGATGCATAGAAAGCTATAGACTACAATGTGGAGGAAACATATATTTTGAAAAGCATGTAGTATTGTTGGTTGGTCCTCCTTTTTGGTTGTTTTTTTGCTGATGGGTCGTTGTTGTTGGGCTATTTTTTTGCTTAATGTTGTTATCTTTTATTTCAGGTGCTTTATGATGTAAAGGGTTCCAAGCCCCTTCAAAACCTAATTTTTACCTCTAATCAAAAACTTATATAAAATTATCTGCTTATGTTCAAAAAATACTTATACAAATTTTTAATATATAAAGTGGACATAAATAAGTGCATGATATGATTTAGTGAATATTTATGTAGAGTGTTGGTTCATAATTGATTTTCCACATGATATATTTTTTAAATTGTTTCCAAAACCTCTTGGTATGTCAATTTAACCATTTACGCTTGATATGAATTTTAGATTGATTAGTTGAGCTATACTATTCATGTTTAATGAACACATTATGGGAATCATGACTAATTTCTCTTTGGAAATAAGATATTAATTGTACACTTGGGAGAAGGATTAATTTTGAAGAAAAATAGAAGGGACACACCAAATGTGTTATGCAATGGCATCACCTAAGGAAATAAATATTAATACAACTTAATTGGTCTTGATACCATGTTAGGAACTAATATCTTTAAGCAACTAATCATTAAATATGAAATAGAGATTAAATGATATGAAAACTACATGATTTTACAAAGATAACAAGTTATACCATATACACATAGAGAAACCCTTTATGGTAAAAACCCCATAAAGCATCATTCATAATTGAGGAAACTTATAATAAGTTTTTATAAATACAAAAATAACAAGAACTTGTATATTATAGTATCTTCATCCTCCTCTTCTTTCCATAATGTCTCACTTGAATATACAATGCATTAATATACCTCTTATACATTCTTTCCTTTAATATATACCAATGCATATGCTTCATATTCACAATTTATAAAATACTTTATGATTTCTTTTATTTAAATCCAACGAAGAGAAAAAAAAAGGCATAAACAAGGAATCAAATAAAAAAAATGAAACCTTATATCTTGTTTACCTTTCTCCTTTGATTGACATAGAAGAATAGTTGCATCCAATGCTCTCTTGATGTGCTCCTTGTTATATGTTGATTTAAGGGGTAAATTCTTTTCACCTAGAGCTATCAAATGGTGAGGTCACAAATAGGAGATCTCATTACCAATATAAACATTCAACAAAAATACTCCAATGTGGTTTGAACCTTGATGGCAAGAACAAAAAAAATCATAACTTAACCATCACACTATGCCACTATATTTTGTTTACCTTTCTCCTCCAATTGACATAGAAGAAGAGTTGCACCCAATGCTCTCTTGTTGTGCTCCTTGTTATATGTTGATTAATGGTGGAATGTGATTTCTTAGCAACTGACATCATGATAGTTAGGGTTAGGATGACTGATTAAGAAAAATGGAGTCGTGATAATGTGAAGGTAGGTGATCAAATGGAAAATTTAAATATATCATGAAAGTGGTTATGAAAATGGAATGAGACGCCTCCAATTTATACATTTTTCATGAGGAAAATAAAGGGCCAACATGCATTATTTAATGGAGGGCTAGGATTTGAGGAAGATGGAGGCACGGATTGAGGTTGTAGTCATGTAACAAGTGTTCCATGAGGTGTAAGAGTCATTGTGCTCACACATGTGTGAGAAAGGTATTGAGCCTAGGTTAATATGACAAAGATGAGGTGGAGGCTTGAGAGGGTTTCAAGATTACAAGTTTAGATGCTCACACATGTGTGAATGCTAAGGGAAATTTGGACACATGTAAGATGATGACCATGTGAATTTTGATTTTAATCCATGTGTAAATGGTTTAATGGACAAGATTATAAATTTGTGGATTAGGGGATATTATGGAATCATATATTGAAGGAAATGTTAATGAATATTAATTAGCCTAAATCAATTAGTTAAGTAGATATATTGATTAATTGATATAATTAGAGGATTTTTTGTAAGTGATATATATATATATATATATATATATATATATATATATATATGTATGTATATATATATATATATATGTATGTATATATATCTATATGTATATTTATATATATATATATGTATACATCTATATATATATAATAGTATGTATATACATGTATATATATGTATCTATACACACACATACACACACACATATATATGTATATATATAGATGCATATATATATATACATATATATATATATGCATATACTACATATATGTATATGTATACATATATATACATATATACATATATGTATATGTATATGTATATACATATATATGTATATATGTACATATGTATATATATATGTATGTATGTATATATGTATATATATGTATGTATGTATATATATGTATGCATATATATGTATGTATATGTATATATGTATGTATGTATTTATGTATGTATATGTATATACATATATAGTGTGTGTGTTGTGTGTGTGTGTATAATGGAGATGGAATTAAATCTTCAGAGGAATGGAGATAGAGTAAAATGGAAAAGGAAGACTACACAGTAGGATCAAAATTTTTTTTTTATTTACATCAAGCTATTCTTATTAATTTTAGTAAGCATACTAAAAAGAAGTGGGAGGGTGTTGCTAGCAAGATTATGGATAGACTTAATTTTTGAACTCATTGGTGTTTGACTTTATTTAGGAAATACATTATAAGAAGATATGTATTAACTTATTTCTCTCTTAATATTTTTTCCTCCACTTATGATCCTATTATCACAAGTAGATGTCTTAACAAAACCATCTTTTTTGAATTTTTTTCAAAAAAGGGTAAAGTTTGAGTAAAAAATAAATTTTACCTTGTTATATGGAAAGTGTTTTATTTTTCTAGCATGTATATCCTTTTTATTTGAGGTTTGTAAGGTGATTTTTTATGGATATTTATTTATGAAATATATTCTTTGTGGAAAAGAATAATTGTGAACAAGTATCTTACAAGAAGATTACTTGAATTAATTATTACTTTGAATAAAATATCTTCTAATAGATATGTTGTTTAGAGGAATTTGTCTAGTACAATTTCTCTTTTCAAGAAGGTTTTTCTCATTTTGTTAAAATTTGAACATTATTTTTAATTTAGGTGGAGCCATATGTATACACACACACACACACACACACACACACATATATATATATATATACATATACATATACATATATATATATATACACACACACATATACATATACATATACACATACATACACACACACACATATATATATATATATATATATATATATATATATATATATATATATATATATATATATATATATATATATATATAGGGATCTATGAACCAATGAGGTCACAAATAGGGGATCTCATTCCCAATATAAGCATTCAACAATAAAATCCTAGTGGGGTTTGAACGTTGATGGCAAGAAGAACAACACAACTTAACAATCACACTATGCCACTATTGGTGATTAGTTGGAGGATTTGGGGAATAAGGTCAAACTTAAATACATATAAATTTGTTTAATGAAGTTTGAGGGATAAAGGTAAAGGATGAGTTAATTAATGATTTTTTATTTAATTAATGGCTAAATTCAAATGTAGTTGGGTATGGATAAATTTAGCTATCTACAAAAGTGTTGGTGAATAGATTTGTCCTTCATAAATAAATGTAGGAAATGACTCAAGATGCCCAGAAAGAAGAACAAACAACACTAATAGTTGGAGAAGTTTCCATTGGATTAACAACTTTTCTATGAATTTTAGAGGTACAACTCCCTCTTAAGATATGCAGTGAATGAAAATGCAGGGTATGCTTTGACCGAAAAGTAAAAAGGAAGACTCACATTTACCCATAACCATGAAAGTAAATGTGAAAGGTTAATTTAAAATATAGTGAATGCTAATAAATAACGTAAAGTTTATTTACCCCATACACACGAATGAGAAACAAGAATCAAATAGACAACAAACTCCTTTTCAACAGGTAGATTGAATTGAATTCAAAGCTTTAGAAATAACCATACACAACTTGACATAATAGATAGAACATTGAAGAGTGATTACGAAGAATCATAGTTCATTTGCAATCAAAGAAAACATTTAATAAATACACAGATTCAAAAATATTTCTTTCATTTCTCCAATGCCAAAATGTGAGTTCACAACCCCTACACCTCTATATAATCAAAATGTGCTGAGAAGAAAATCATGCTATTTTTTTCCTTTTAGTAACTTTTTCCTTTTTCTTCCCTAACAAAAGCCAAAATATGCATATATACCCCATAAATGAAAATGTTCACTTTTGGGAAATAACGGTTCATGAAAGGGACCATTAACAAGAAACAACTTGGAAACGAAAATGGTTTCACTACCAAAATTACTATTACCACTACCAAAATTAAAAGATTACATGCATGCAAGACCCAAGAAATTAAACTGCCTCTGGGGTAGGAGCTCTACCTGCTTCCATTCAAATTTCCATAAAAAGGTTGTGAAGCTTAGCACATTATTCTTCTTCTTCCAAACCAAGAATTACCTTGTTGTATTGGACATAGCCAACTTTCTCCTTCCATTCTAGTGTGCGCAACAGGGAGATGATTTCAATTTTCTCCTATTCAGGCCAATTCAAATCATGTTGTAGGACAGGTAAAGGTTCATCATCCCAAATCCCATCGATTGCAGGAAGCACCATTTTGAAAAATGCTATGGTAAGTTGAGCTCGAGAGTAGGTACCACCACTTCTCTTTGTGTATAGGCTATTTATTTCAAATGGAAGAAAATAAAGGATTTTAATTCAATAAAAAATGTGGCCATCTTAGCAATTTAGTTCCTTACACTTGTTATTTAATAGCGAAATTAATGCATCATGGGTATATTTCTCAAGAAAAGAGATTTGAGATTGAGTTCATTTTTCAAAAATTCCTGAAGAGACATCCCATGATATACTACACAACTCATTAAATGAACTAGCAACACCTTGAAAACTAGGAGATATGCCATAGATTTGTGGGATTGTAGAAAAGTAGAAACAACGAACCACATGTCGGGAGTTTTGAACTTCTAGAAACCTCTGATATGTCGATTACCTCCAATGTCAAGGGAACTGGATCAGACAATCGGGTGATTCTAAAACTTTAGAACTTAGCGATATGGTTATGGAAATTGCAAAAACCACGACCTCTCAAATGCTTAGCAAAGGTGGGGAATGGAAACCTTTTCAGTTCAAGAGGGAAAAATTGCATGTTTTTCAAATGAAAATTTGATCTAGGTAACATTGGCTCTGATTGGGGATTGCATTTATTTCGAAAATGGAGAGAACTCTAGAAACTTTGGGGTAGACTAGTCCTTATCCATTGGGAAATAGAGTTAAGAGAGAAGCTAGGGAATAGGGTGTTGCTTGCAGAAAGGGTGGAGGGGAGCAAGGCTCAAACCAAAATTAGCCAAGCCAAAATAGGAAAAAACAAAAACCCACTAAAATTATCCATTATCTAGATGGTCGTAAGACCCTACCTCAGAGCATGCCCAAAGCTAATCATGCAAAGCCATTGACAGGTGGTGAAAAATAGGACCCTCCATGGAAAAGTAATGCATGCTTGTGAAGCGTTAGCAAACTCATAAACAACCTATAGGTCCAATGGAGACTCAACTCGTATAAGAAACCCTTATATATCAACATGCAACCAAAAAGCCATTTTTCATCATGGACTTGTTGGATATAACCAACCATACCTTCATGCTTTGTTTTAGGAAAAAATGAACCATCCAAAAATACAACTTCACTTACTTCTTTTTCACCATGTGAAAAAACATCAACCAAATTCCGCAGGCAGTATAACAATTTCACTTTCAAGTAAACAATCATTACTAGAAACCTTTGGAATGTCCACTATTTGTGAAGGATTGTATCCCATTTGTTCATAACAGCTGAAATCAACATTTTCAATATCCATATAAACTCCTTTTTGCATGATTATGTCATTATTTTCAGAACCACTGTCAAGAATATATCCCTCCAGTTCATCTTTATCATGAGAAGAGAACAAGTTTTCATCAGTTAATTCATAATCAAATAATTCATAGAGGGGATTGTCTCTCACCGTTGAATTTTTGCCATATTCTATCGACACATATAATGCATTGAATCTACCCCAACTAATTTCACTTTCAGGCTTCTAACTGTTCCTCCATTTTAATTTCCGTTGTAATATTCTCTTTAGATGCAACATTTATCATGACTTCATTTGAACACACAAGAAAAACATCATGAATTGAATATTCTTTCTATAGATTGTGAGATAAATCAATTTCTGGGTATATGTTTGATGATTGTGGTGTCTGAATATCACTTTCTATAAACATAGGATCAAATTTTACAGGAACCACATCCCTTTCTTTTGCACAAATAAAATCTTCATTGAGAATACATGTAGGTTGAGAGTTTAAATTGTCCATACATTTAGCAAGTTCAATAAAACTACTTTTACATGCATGCATTTCTTCCTTTGGTGGTTCCTTCTCTTCAAGCTTTTTATCAAGGGATTTAGATAGTGACACATTTGCATCTTATTTCCTATCACTAGAGCTACAAGTGAATGCATTTATATCAACTTCTACAACATGGCCATTTTCATCCACAACCTGATACCAAAATTCATCATCTAAACCTTTCAAGAAGGAATCAAGAATAAAGACAACTTTGTGCTCATCTTATAATATATCATTTTCAAAAGAAATGGATGATGGTTTAACTTCCCCCATCTGCATGCATGTCATAAAAGACTTTGGATTTTTACTCTCAGTTTGGTGCAAATTTCTTCTTTGTTCAAGATCCTTGAGTTGATAATACCTATGATGCACACTTTTTAGCAGTAAAGTGGACTTGTGATCTTTAGAGGGAATCAACTTATTCTTCTCAGCGTTACAAATGCTTTCTTTGAAATCATTCCAAAAAGAATGAAGCATTTGGTCATCTTCAACAATTATTTCCTCAATTGTTGGTGTAGATCTTTTTCCAAATTGGTTCCATTGCTTGGCCTAACATCAAACCATTTTTTTGAGATATCTTGATTAAACAGAGTCATCAGCCTTCATTTTTGGGAAGGCACCATTTTGTATCTGAAACAAGAAAATAATAATCTTTTCGCTCCCCAGTGGAGTCACCAAAAATTTGTTAGCGAACAGATTTGTCCTTTGGAAATAAATGTAGGAAATGACTCAAGATGCCTAGAAAGAAGAGCAAACAATACTAACAGTTGGAGAAGTTTCCATTGGATTAACAACTTTCCTCTGAATTTTAGAGGTACAACTCCCTCTTAAGATATGCAGTGAATGAAAACATAGGGTATGATTTGATCGAAAAACAAAAAAGGAAGACTAACATTTACCCATAACCATCAAAGTAAATGCGAAAGGTTAATTTAAAATATAGTGAATGCAAAGAAATAATGCAAATTTTATTTATCCCATACAAACGAATGAGAAACAATAATCAAATAGACAACAAACTCGGGTAAACCCACAAAAGTGGTTTACAATTCGAATGAGGAAGGAAAACTTGTAAAAAATGACCCTACATATGCCAAAAAATTTCATTCTAGGGATTCAACTGAACTCATTGGTTCAAACGAACCAAAAAAGGGTTCACACGAACTAGGGTTTGAGTGAACCCATTTAATGCATGCATGGAAAAAAAACAAATGAAAACCCCTTTTGGGAAGGGGGTTCGCTAGAACCCCTCTAGTTCTAGCGAATGCCCCTTTTCCCTGATTTTTGCCCTTATTCACAAAAAAATCTAAATTTTTACACTTCGAAGCTTAGGTTGAGGATGAAAATCGAGGAATCTTCACAAACCCACTGAATCGTAGTCCCTTAACGAGCTATCCAACTAATATAATTTTAATATGTTTTGGTTTTATTATGTATTTGTTTTTAGTTTTATTAAACATAGGTTTTTCATTTGAAAATGAAGGTCTTTGTTCTCACATTTGGAAAAAATAGCAGATTATCATTTTATTTTTGAAAAATATGAGTGCACCGATATTGAAGTCCTTGATCCAACCAAAAAAGAATTTTGATATATACAAAAATGTTATTCGCTATAATGATCTCGCTATGTCTAAATTGTAATTGGTTTGACTTCAAACTTAATTAGAGAAAAAATATTCAATAAAAACTATCTAACCAAGTGGAAGCACTAGATATCGAGTTACAAATCTAAATTCAAAAGAAATAGAATTTTATTCTTCATGGGAACAAATTTATGCTGCTATATAGTGTACTTTTTAAAAAATGTTGTTTCTAAAAACCAATTTTCGAGATGGAAAATGAAGTGCAATCTGATTCCAAAAAATTTGAAAAAAATATTTTTAGAATCTACAGACAAAATGTGACGAGACTCTAGTTTGCATCATCTTCAAATTCCTCACGATTTAGCTGCTATAAGCGCCCGAATGTGAAGATTTAGTTAAAAATAATAATTTTAGTATCTAGTTTGGCAAAAAATTGTAAACCACTATTGTGGGATCAATCACTCCTTAAATTCAGTAGGTAGATTGAATTGAATTCAAAGCTTAAAAAATAACCATACACACAACTTAACATAATAGATATAGAACATTGAAGAGCTGTGATTATGAAGAATCATTGTTCATTCACAATCAAAGAAAACATTTAATAAATACACAGATTCAAAAATATTTCTTTCATTTCTCCAATGCCAAAATGTGAATTCACAACCCCTACACCTTTGTAAAATCAAAATGTGATGAGAAAAAAATCATGTTTTTTTCTTTTTTCTTTTTTCTTTTTTCCTTCTTCTTCCCTAACAAAAGCCAAAATATGCATACATACCCCAAAAATGAAACCGTTCATTTCCGGAAAATAATGGTTCATGAAAGGGACCATTATCAAGAAAAAAATTGAAATGGAAATGGTTTCACTACCAAAATTGAAAGATTACATGCATGCAGGACCCAAGAAATTAAACTGCCTCTGGGGCAGGAGCTCTACCCGCTTCTAGTCGAATTTCCATAAAAAGGTTGTGAAGCTCAGGACATTCTTCTTCTTCTTCCAAAATGTGAATTACCCTATTGTATTCGACATATTTGGTTTTCTCCTTCCATGCCATTGTGCGCAACTGGGAGATGATGTCAATTTGCTCCTCTTCAGGCCAATTCAAATCAAGTTGTAGGACAGGTAAAGGTTCATCATCCCAAATCCCATCGATTGTAGGAAGCACCATTTTGAAAAATGCTTTGGTAAGTTGAGCTCGAGAGTACCACCACCTTTCTTTGTGTACGGTCTATTTATTTCAAATGACAAAAAAAAAGGTTTTTAATTCGATAAAAATTGTGGCCACCTCAACAATTCAATTCATTACACTTGCTATTTAATAGTGACATTAATGCATCATGGGTATATTTCTCGAGAAAAGAGATTTGAGATTGAGTTCGTGTTTCAAAAAATCCTGAAGGGACATCCCATGATATACCATACAACTCATTAAATGAACTGGCGATGCCTTGAAAATTGGGAGATTTTCCATAGAGTCGCAGGATCACAAAAAAGTGGAAACAACGAACCACATGTCGGGAGTTTTGAACTTCTAGAAACCTTTGATATGCTGATTACCTCTAATGTCAAGGGAACTAGATTGAATAGTTGGGTGATTTTGAAACTTTAGAACTTAGTGATATGGTTATGGAAACCACAAACACTATGACCTCTCAAACGATTAGCAAAGGCGGGGAATGGAAACCTTTTCGGTTCAAGAGGGAAAAATTGCATGTTTTTCGAATCAAAATTTGATGGGTAACAAAAAGAAATCTAAGGGATTGATGAATATGTCACAACCTATCACCCTATAATACTTATATATTTAATTAATTAATATTTTATTTATAAAAAATAAACTTTATAATTACCCCTTGTTATTTTATAAGGATAAAACCACATTAGTTAGAGTCTCATAAATTTTATTAAAGAGTACTTATATTAAATGTAATCCCCAATCAAACATTATTTTCTAACACATATGTTCGACCACTATCTTTCATTTTATGATTAGTGTTAATGCCAACCTAGTTTGCTTTGTTATTTAAGTGGATACTAATTATGCAGCGCATAGATGATCTCATAGGCAATGACCTCCCACCCACTTTTGGTTCTTAAACATCTAAATCCTAATTGTACATATGTTGATATTGTGTTTTCTCTATATATCTATATTTATTATCCTTGGTTTAGGAATGATTTATGACACTTTAGAGTGCATGGTGACACACAATGGGGAAATTTTTTGATGTTACTTGTTATAACCCTTCATCTATTTGTTACTAAGCTTCTTCTTCCATGGATGTATTATTTGCAACCTTCGTCTAACATATTTGGGGATGATGCAAAGCATTATGACATCCAAATCCTCTTCATGTTAACTAAATATTCTTGATACACATGTAATTATTACATGTTCTATTTCCTTATTTATGGTGTGATATCCTCTTAAATGTGTATTTCCACTATATGTTGTCATCACTTATTATGCTTTTTCTACTGTCTCCTTGGGGATGACACAAAGCATTAGGGTGTTAAACCCCTTTTGATGTTTTGTATGCCTAAGGATGATGACCTAGATTTGAGAGCATACCATATATAATATCTTTATTATGCCTAGCTTCATCTTATAGAACTCTTCATGCACATTAACTTATATCTCTAGACTAATGTCATTTATTTTCTTACTTTTGTCTCCCATTTTTGTACTTCCTCATACTTACTCTTCTATGATCCTACAAATGTTCCTGTTATACTTCGTACATTAGTGACTTATTTTCTTTCATCTTTCCACTTACTTATCAATGAGTTTCGTTGCTCCATGCACATTAATTATACACACACACACACATATACATATACATATATACATGATATATATATATATATATATGTATGCATGCTGTATGTATGTATGTAGTTGCTTCATGCACATTATATATATGCATGCATGTAGTTGCTTCATGCATATATATATATATATATATATATATATATATATATATATATATATATATATATATATATATATATATATATATATATATATATAATAATAATAATGATTTGTTAAATTCATTACTTTCTCACATCTTCACATACCATCAATTGCCTTGCTTTTCTTCTACTTGATGGCTTGTTGTGTAGATGATCTTAGTATGACATCTCTTGCTTATACTTCCCTGTTGTCATTAGTTAAGTTTAAGGGGCTTTTTAATAGAAATTATGATTTATAATGCACAACACTTATTGAAGATTTCGTAATGGAGTAGGAAGCTAAGTGGGATTGATCTTGGAAAAATTGCATGGTAATTGTGTTTGAATTGAAGTAGTACTAGGATGAGTGATCTATTGGGAAGTCCTAATATGTCACTCTTGTAAGCTTTATCCAAATGTAATGAATGCTAAATGAACCATTCATACCCATGAGAAATAGATTTATGTAAACCACTACTCATGAAAAGTAGCGCAATAGTTTGACTCAAGAACTACACAATTAAATACTAATAAAACAACATAATCGAATACATTACCAAAAATACCTCTACTTGTCAATTGTGAAGTTTCTTAAAACCATTCATATGATGTTCCTGGATTGTTCTAATCATGCATTTACATCACATCATCTTTTGTTTTCATTTTTATATTGAACAAAGCAAGAGTATAATGACAACTCCCAACTAGTTGCAGAAGGAGAAAAGTATAATGACAACTCCCAACTAGTTGCAGAAGGAGAAAAGACTGTACAAGTTAGTATTAAAATAACAATGAGCCAATGTATAATCATTACAATGAGCCAACATATAACCATGCCAATGAACCAACAATGAGCCAACATATAACCATGACAATGAACCAACATATAACCACGACGAGAGGCTAATACTTGAGCTAAAACACCTTACATAAATTTAAGGCTAATACTTTCCCCTTCATTCGAGAGTTCCTAACTGACACGAAAAAAAAGGTAGGGTAGAGGACCCAGTGGTTGAGCATGTTTCGATAGTTGTGATAGTAGTTGTTTATATAATGTCCAATAGTTGTGATAGTAGTTGTTTATATAATGCCCACTAGTTGTGATTTGACTACCCATAATTAAACCAAATATATTCCTTCGATCTAAAAAGCAACCAATCATGTGATGCCACATCAACGCTCAACTACCCATGCTGTGATGTCTTTTTAGACACCTTGACAAAAAGCAGGCTGATGTGGCATCATATTTAATAATATGGCCCTGGAATAGAAGTTATAAGCAAGGGACTTGCCAAGTAAGCTACTCTAAAAAAATTGGAAGTGATTTGAAATTTTCATGTAAAATTTTGAAAAGGGCGAAGTTAGACTGCACAACTAGTGGGTCCTCTCCCCTAAGTGCCACTTGACGGGATGCGTGGGTCCAAAGAGGAGACTAACGGCAGTCAATGACCGCATAGCGTTTGTTTTATCTGACGTTAACAGGGACTGGCTAACTGCGAAGATAACCGTCACGGTTTTGACAACAGACTTCCATTGAATTTTGACAACAGACTTCCTACAACGGATTGAAGTTCAAAACACGAATCACAACCTAAAACTTCAGCGGTTTCCTGTGGAAAGAACCTGTGAAAGTAAACCCCTGTTTTGAATACGGAGAAAGCGATCCCCCTCTGAACAACCGTGTAATCTCAGGAAACGGCGGAAATTTTACAAAATGTGTGCATTCCGACATGTTACTGAGTCTAAATTGTGATATGTATAGAAGGCGATCTGATTTCAAGCGTGCTCTATGCCTTCTCTTCAAACAGGTAAGCAAAATCTGTTCAGTAACGCTTTTATCCTCTGTTTCTGTGGATATCTTAATTTCCTATTTTCTTATTTCTTCATGAATTATTCAGGCAAATAACAATCTATTCGCTAGAGATGTCTAAATTGTGATATGTATAGAAAGCGATCTGATTTCAAGCGTGCTCTATGCCTTCTCTTCAAACAGGTAAGCAAAATCTGTTCAGTAACGCTTTTATCCTCTGTTTCTGTGGATATCTTAATTTCCTATTTTCTTATTTCTTCATGAATTATTCAGGCAAATAACAATCTATTCGCTAGGCGATCCAAACTGTAATATATAAAATTGTACGGTAGACACTATCCACCCTTACCCCTTTACAATAACAGTCTATAAATAATATTCCACTGTTCACATATGCTAATACCTTCCATGCTTCCCAGAATTTCTGTCAAGAACACATTACTATCTTAAATAAACAATATTCTTTGGGGGAAATTAATCACGGGAGGCCCTGAAACTATCTGTTAGGGTTTAACAAACAATCTTTCAGGACTTAAAGATAAATGTAAATTAATCACGGGAGGCCCTGAAACCCTCTGTTAGGGTTTAACAAACAATCTTTCAGGACTTAAAGAAATATTGATAATTTCCTAATCATGGGAGGCCCTGAAACTCTCTGTTGGGGTTTAACAAACAATCTTTCAGGACTTAAAGAAATATTCATAAATGTAAACTGGCAGGAAAAGAGCCGCATAGAATTTTTGATGGCCGCAGGAAAAGAGCCTATCTGCCAGCATTTATTTTCATCACAATCATATTCGATAACACCGTTTTTGTTAAACAAATATTGATTGATAAATGCAGCTATGCAGGCAGGAGCGGATCCTCCAAACTTATACATATCGTTGAGGGTACAAAATCTTGGCTTTGGATAAAAAAATTGTGTGCTCTGTTTAATCGACCCTGCAACTGCGTTTCATAGTTGCTTTTGACAAAACTTTCCCTGATTAAACAAACCCTTCATTAGAACAACTCCACATAGGTCTGATTTTTGAATGTCCTTTGGGCCCTTGTGCTTACAATTGTATTGTTATCTTGATTGCAAAATGATGCGTAGGATCCAGTAAGTACATGTTTCCAAACCCTGGGTAATAAATACATAATTCCCCTTCCAGTCTATACATGTAGGCTGTAATCCTCTAGAAGGCTCATTTTTAAATGCCTTCTTTTTTACTGTGGCTGGGTGAAAATGTTTCCTAGCTGTATGCTCACTTTCTGACATTTGACAAATATGTAAGCATTTTTCATATTTTATTTTCAAATGGCTTATACTCAGAGTGAAACGGAGAATTAGGATATTTGATTAAAAAAAAACTTATACAGTTGAATCGAAAAGTTAAATACTGTAATTTTATGAACTCTCAAAAATTCATACCAACTAAAAAAAATTAGGATATTTCGATGGCTTAGAAACTTTGATGTACTCAATTCCTGTTATATTTTTTGGTGGCTAGATTTTTCCTTTCATTTCTATCTCCTTTCTACTTCAAATCTACTGGAGAATGTGAATGTTTTCCAGAAGAGAAAGAATATGGATGCTGATCCGTAATGTGGTATGTATGTTGCTAATACTTGGAGAAAACACAAAACCCTTTATTAATGAATGCAGATTCATAACCAATCAGACTATGCTCTTTGTCAAGGTACCTGTTCTAATATTAATCTAGTCCCTTGTTTGTTTAATGCAAAGGCTTGCAGCCACATAGAAATGGAAAATAGTTATTATGGAGAAATAAGCCTAAGTCTTATTAATGGTTTGCTACACATATTCATTATAATTAGGGGTTTCCATCACACTATTCATGGGAACATAGGTGCACCTGACTACATTATCTTGTTGATGCAAAAAAAAAAATTAATGAATACCATACATTATTGTACACACCTCTTTATTGTACACACACCTCTTTATGAGTGTTCTTATAAAATATATTTGAGTGCAGTTTATTAGTTCAAATAATAATAACCATAGCTGCAGAGCTCTTTATGAGTATTTGGGTGCAGTTTATTAGTTCAAATAATAATAACTATAGCTGCAGAGCTCTTTATGAGTGTTCTTATAAAATATATTTGAGTGCAGTTTATTAGTTCAAATAATAATAACCATAGCTGCAGAGTTCTATTTAATTTGGAGTGTTCTTATTGTTCCAAAATATATTTGAGTGCAGTTTATTATTTCAAATGATAATAACCATAGCTGCAGAGTTGCATTTAATTTGGATATTGGATCGATTGTGGATTTCAGGACTGTTGGACACAAATTTATAATTCATGTTATTTGTATTAAATTAATTTGTTTTTTAACATTTTTTTTTTAAATAATAATAATTTTCTATAGAAGCATTATGTAATTAGTTTACACTATCTTGCAAATTGATATGGGGAAAAGAAAAATGAAATAGTTGTACAAGTTCTTAGTTGATTATGTTTAAGAAATGTTCTTATAATCTTTATATCTATTGATGGTAAAACTTTTCAGGAATACAAAATTATTTTCAGATATTGATATCATCTTGACATAAGCTTGAAAGAAAAGTATGCACATCTATGTTATCCTTAATGTATATTTTCTTGCTAACAAGATCATGTAGTTACATATTATGTGCATGGTGCATGAAATCCATATCTTAAATTTTTATTTTTTTTGTTTGTTGCCAACTTTTCTTTTATACACAATTATTCCTTTTGTAAGAACTTATTTTTGCATGTCACTCTTGATGGCATTTGAAGTTCTATAATAGTGCATTGCTGCAAAGTGCTTTATTTTGCAATGAGAAAATAAATGGATGTCCACTTCCCTTAGCTTTTTTTGCTTCTAGTGTACGTTCATTTCTTTCATGCCATCATGTTTCATTCTTTAGCCTTCGCACCTTTGAGATCTAGTGGTATTGTCTAGCATGGAAAAATTGATGCTTTCCATAACTAATAATTATATGATTGCCTTGTCACTTTTATGATTGTCCTAGTGTCATGTATTCAATGAATCATCTCATTTTGTAATAGGATTCTATCATATTTTTTTTCTCTCCTTACAACTTCATGCATGCCTTTGTTCAACTAGCAATGCCATCACGCTCATTGATGGAATAAAAGCAAATCATAAAAAAAATATATGCTTCAAAAAATTTCAAGGCACAATAAAAAAGCATTTGAGAAGAGTTTGTATTAGGGAAAATTTTAACTTAAAATATTTCAAAAAAGCCTTAAATTATAGAAGACATGAAAATTAAAAGAAATGGTTAAAAAGTTGACATCAATTGGTATGTTTTTAATTAAGGGTAAAATAGGTTTTATAGGGACCTGAAACCCTATTACAAAATGTTGCTTAAACTATAAACAAAGACAACCAATAGCCTATCGACAACAAACAAGCAAGAAGAATACAACAAAAAAGAGACAACAACTACAAAGAAACTACTATGACTTTTTGAGAGTATTGGTTACTTCCAACTCTTGTTGATAAAAACTCTTATGAAGACTAACCGAGTCCAACAATTCTTTCTTTTCGTCTTCAAAAGACTTCTTCTTTCCATGGGTTCTAGTACTCGATCCTTGTTGAACAAAGCTAATCTATTTACCCTTAACCTTGTTATCACTATCATTCTTCTCCCCAACATTAATAACACCAACAATATACTCTTCTTTAAACTCCCTTCAACTTCTCAGTCAATATCCAGATTCCTTCAGCATTGTTGTGGATAATAAATTGACCGACCTTGATAACTCTCTCCACATCCTCGTTAACCTCTTGCATTTTATCCTCGGGCCCCTTAATGTGGCTCTTAAATCCACTCTTCATTAGGCTTACATTAGTGCTTAAAGCTTCCAACACAGAATGAAACTTTTTCTCCTATTCTTTTTCCCTAAGAGTATTCTTAGCTCCCCTATTAGCCTCAATCATGTTTTACATTGAGTGCAACTTGACATTAATTTGATTGAGTTTCAAAAAGAACCATTTGGTGAGCCTAAATTAACCCCACACAATCCCTTGCAAGCCCAAGGATGATTATAAATGCCCTCTCTATTCATATTGAGTTGATGGAAGTCCTCTGAAATATCTTGGGGGGAGATACCTTGATCCCCTCTTACATTATTAGGTTGTAAAATAAGGATTTTACTAGTTTTACTAGTGGGGATTTTATCAATCTCTTCTAACTTCCCCTTACCTTTGAGATTGACTCTCTCCTTATCATCATCGAGCTTAATCTTTTTTCCTTTCTCAATAGTCAAAATCTGGTTCTCACCAGTGTATGCTCCACTCGTATGAGAGCCATTTGTCTAAGACATTTGAGCCCTATTCATCTTCTTAGTAGACTAACCTTCTTAGCTTTGTCTTCCTCCAATGATCAATTGAAATACATTTCAACCTCATTGTCAACCCTCCATTCCTCAACTTCATCATATTCTAACTTAGTTTTCACATGAGAAGAAACAATATGGGTACAATATCTAAGACTCAAAACATGTTTCTTGGTCTCAACAAGGGAGATAAAGGTTTTCAAATGCTCCATAATCAAAAGAATGAGACCCTCATGTAAAATGGGAATTTTAGCAATTCTATTGTGCTCCTTTAAACCAAATTCTAAAGATGCAAGGAGGTAGAAGGGAAAAGAAACAAGCTGCTTATGGGAAAAATGGATCATCGTAATGAAGTGGAAGCCATATATAGCAGTGAAACTACCATCTAAGGTGAAGTAACACATAATCACCTCTACAATATCCGCCTATACAAGGTTTGATCAAGAGTTTAGATCATAACTGCCAGATGTTAGCTTAACCAATTTCTTTGGCTCATTATTCTTCAAGAGCTGGCAAATGGCATCCTCAAAAGCTTTTTTATTCCTGAAAATCTTCCTCCCTTGGGTTGAGAGATCAATGATCTCTGCAATGAGGCCTTTGGAGATGGTCATCACCTTACCGTCAACCGAAAGTGTGTGGTCCTTCCATCCCTTTATGAAGGCCTTTGTTACCTCAGGGTCATGCCCATGGAGTTTTTCTAGTTAAGGAGTCACACCACCTTCCTCAAGAACCCTCCAAACTATCCCTTTTCTCCTAATGACATCACAAGAGATAGGTTCAACTCTGCTCCTATCACCACCCATCTCAGTGAACACCAATAATAGTAACAAGAAAACTAGGAGAGAATGTTGACCCCTCTTATGAAAGTGAAGAAGGCCCACAAAAATACCCATAATCTATGTGAAAAGACCCAAGGCCTTCATAAAATTAATTGGAATTTCCAATGTGTACCCGCTGCACATCATAATTGATCATAGCCTGGAAATTAAAGAATAAAGCATCATATATTATTCCAAAATATGTTGATATCACTATAAATTAAATATTTTAATATTTTATATTATAAAAATTATTAATTAGAATACAAAGTAGTCATTCACTAGTTAAATTAAACTTTCTTTTATTTTTAGAATGAAAACTAGAAAAAATATTGTAGCATTTTTAGTCTTTGGGAAGTCCGAACTTAATATCAATTTTTCATATCCTTAAGGAAAAGAAATTGAACTATTTTTTTGTTTGTAACAATTACAAAGCTCAAAAGGAATATATTTAGTAAATAACTACTAACCCATAATATGTTGACAACTTCCCCCTAAGTGGAAGATTAAAATTAAATTTTGTTGGGGGCATCAAAAGGCAACCTCAAGATCATAGGCAATGGGTGTTTGGTAAGAGATGAGAAAGGTAGCTTAGTATGGGATCTTGCAAAACACATCAGGGTTG
>VDFB02006961.1:0-28434 GCA_007258455.2 Sequoia sempervirens | reverse complement strand
CTTATTTTGACCATTGACTTATTTTGATCATGACTTATTTTGACCATTGACTTATCTTGACCATGATTTATTTAGATAATGTTTGACCATGACCTTATGAGATTTAATATACGAAGTATGATATGTGTTAAGAGCAATGCTTTAATATAATTGTTTTCTTTCAAGAATTATGAATGCATTCATATAAAATAGAAATGTTGAGTTAATTATTTCTACAATGGTTACTAATACACTTTTGTTTTGCACGCCTGAGTGCATTTGAGTGGCAGGTGATCGAAGGCCAAGGAGATCGAAGGCCAAGAGTGTGATTGAGGAAAAGGAGGTTAGCTTCTCGACAAGGTAAAAGAGGAGAAACTCTCGGTTACGCACACACCACTTAAATCATGTAGCTGCATTAGGTCATGTTCGTTTTTACAATGTGATTGCATGAAAATGATTAGCATAGCGAATTTGAAATATGGTTTAATTAAATTATGAAATAATAGGGCTTATTCTATTTCATTATTTCTCATTATATATTTGAGCAACAAAAGGATAAATCTGTTTTTGTTAAAAGAAATGTATTTAAAAATAAAAACAAATTAAATAAAAGAATAAATATAATATAAATCTGTTTTGCATAAATTTTTAAAATTGCATAAAAGAGGATATAAATAATTCTGTTTTGGGATATATGGTTAATTTTTCCAAAAGAATGAAGAATGAACAGCCTGAGAGAGCATTGGGCTCTGGAAAATTCTGTCTCAAAACCAACAATTCGCTGGGCAGGTGGCAATCCTTAGGAATTGCATGAGAATATCATCTGTCATCTAGAAATTTTATGCATGATCCTCGAAAAAGAGGAAGAGGCTTTAAGAAAGAGAAGAAGACTTTGATTGAATACATCGGAGAGCTCTGGAACGGAGGCAAAAGGAGGTACTGTTGAACATCTACAATTAGAACCGAATTTTGCCAGGTTCTCTTCATTGCTATGCCTTCTTTTAACTTTATTTTAAAAACTGCAATAAGGAATTGATTAATTCTCTATTTTAGAGTACAAACAACTGAGAATTCCTTCCAATTTCATTTTGAAATCTGGGTAACAGCTTACTACTCTATGTTGCAATTATAGAATACACATTCCTTCTTCAGAGTTAGGGTTTTCGTTCTATGGCAAGTCTGCATTTTTCTCAAGTGCAATTACAATTATATGTCTCCATATCTGGTTTGTTTAAAAATTTTGTCATCTAAATAAAAACCAAAATGTCTTGAGATAAATCCGAATGCAGTTTATACTGGGCGAGTGTCTTTCTTTTTTTTCTTGAGTTTTGAAATTGCTAAGGGAATTATTTCCCCTGCCCTCCCCATGGGAAGGTCGTGGACTGTGGAGGCTCGCGCCCTCCACAGGCCGCGGCCTGTGGAGGGCACGAGCCCTCACAGCCCGCCCCCTCCCCATGGGAGGGGCAAGGGCTTTCCCCTGAGCCCTTTAGTCGCTCAATGCCAGTAAGGAAACCATGAAAAATACCCTGTTCTGTGTGCACGACTAGTGAATTCGTTGCACAGATTTGAAAACCAGAATTTCTTACTTCGAATTATACACAGCTGAACATGAATTTCTACCTATATATATATATATATGTATACAAATTGACTGCACATACATACATATATATATATATATATACCTATATATATATACATATATAAATAGATACCCATGCTTTTTGTGCCAAATACAAGTTGAAGCAAAAAACTCATATCCAGAAAATAGTATGAACTCTGTTGATTTTGTGCCAAATACAAATTGAAACAGGAAACTCTTTTCCAGAAAAGTAGTATGAATTCTGTTGAATATATATACAAATATCTCTGAATTGTTAAACCTGAAGCAAGGACAGAAATGTCTTGAAAAGCCATGTAACAGAAAGTAGTATGAATTCTGTTATATAAATATCTTTGCATTGTTAAATTTGAAGCAAGGACAGAATTGTCTTGAAAAGCCATGTATCAGAAAGTAGAATGGATTCTGTTGCATATATACAAATATCTCTGAATTGTTAAACCTGAAACAAGAACAGAAATGTTTTTGAGACACCATGTAAACTGGAAAGTACCTTGAATATGTTAAAAGGAATACAACATGAAATGTGAATGAAAGATTATCTTTCAAACCTCAGAATTTCTGAATAAATTGCATTGTATCAGTATATTATTTTTACTCTATAACCTGTATTGAAATAGGGAATTAAAACTGTCAGTCAGCTTGAGCTTGGTAAGAATAGAAATGCATATTGAAAATAGAAAACACTGTTCTTACTATCAATTAGTGCACTGAAAATTATCAAGATATTTATATATGTTCTTTATCCAAATTAAAAGGGACACTTACCAAAGGATAAATGACATCTTACAACTGAAAAATAAAGAATGTACTGAAAATTCACTTCTTTTAGAATTGATTAAATGATGGAAGCCTGTTTGAAAATGTATAAAGTTTCTGTTAAGTATTATTTTACTTCACTATGGTAACTTCCGGGACAGGGTGCCGAAGGTGGGCAAACGGAGACGGTAGTATTACCTTTTCTAATTCTACCATTTATTATTTTGCTTGGCCAAGCACTGTACCATTGAAATAGATGGATTGTTTATTTTAAAAGCCTAGAAATTTATTTGAGTCTCTACCACCTCCTGTTGCAAGAAATGTGTTTATTTCATGTTAGAAATGCATATAGGCATCAGGCACACACCGAGAGTGCCCTCCTGTTTTACCGTTTCGGGTTGCTAGGCTCCTTTATGCAGGGCCGGGGATTCCTTCGAGTTAGGAAGGGACCCGAGGAAGTCATGGACTTTGTGGTTGGGCGGAAAAGGCGCCTGAATCACATTCTTGGCCCCAGCTCGCAAGAAGACCAAGTGTCACGGCGGTTGGTGGTTCCAAGATTATTTGCTATTGATGTACTTATGTATCATTCAGACTTGGCTTGTGAAGCCCATTGTAAATGTATATGCATTTTGACATTCTTGTTAAAAACTTGAAATGGAAGTATGTTTTGAAAGTATTTAATGTAACATTGATTTTGAGAGGTTAAAGTTTTATAACTTAGCATAGAAAAGATGTTCTATTAGAAGGATTGATTCCTCCAAGTGAGGTTTAATATATGGATATGAGAAAGTCATTGAAATACTTATGTTTTGATACATTACATTGATGATATTATTTTATGAAATGCACTTAAATTCTCTTTTATTTCATTTGGAAGCATTATGAGAAATGTTGACTTTTTAGAAACCTGGTTTGAGAATGGTTTGAATGAACCAGATTTACCTTGAATTTTCATAAATAGGGGCTAAGTGATAGAATCACCCAGAGGTTGGTAAACCAACCTCAATGCTCTCTCAACATATGAATAGGCTTATGGGGTAAACTCGATGTCACTTCTTCCACCTCTACTTCTCTCAAGTAAGGAACTACGACATACTCTAAGTTCCACTTTTATTCCTACAATTATATTTATCCTCAAGTGTTTTTTCATCTACCACTTGACTCCTCTAGAACTAATTATTTTCCACCAATCTAATCCATTTCTTGTACCATTCCTATATTTTATAGATCCATATTATTTACTATTGTCCCAAACACTATTTATATCTATTTATTATCATCCTTAAAAAATATCACCATAGTCACCACATATTCTACTATTGCATATCTAGCACAAGATTATATGCCATATTTCCCTTAATATCCATCTTCTCTTCTATTGCACTGTACAAACCAATATTTTTTTCTATCTTCCAAATACTTCCATTTGGTTCTCTATCATTATTTCCACTTGTTCTTATAATCATAACTTCTACAATTTCTTCTTTGCTATCATACATATTCCCATTAGCTTTTGTGCTTTCATAACCTCTACATTGCTCTTTACTTTTGAACTTCTATATTTTCTCGCCATATTTTTGTTCTTCCACACATTCATCTATTATTACTTCAAGTATCTAGTCTATTTTTTAGACTATTCACCTATCTTTGACTTAATCTTCACATTATTCACAATCTACCTTTTCAAGTTTCATCAACTTTCCACTCATATTTTTCATTTTTTTTGAGTGACTTTACCAACCACACCATCTTTTTATCTATTATCAACTCTAGGTCATTGTTGTTATTTCTACAATTCTGACTTTCTTCACTTTAAAAAAAATTACTCCCCTTTTCTCTAACTAAATTACAATATCATGAATCTTACTTACACTCACATATATTCATTTCTCTCCAATTATATTTTGTTATCTATATCCACTACTAAAAATATTGTACCAAACATATTAATTTCATATTTATCTATTTGATTCATCCATATTTCATTTTCACTTGACACTTCCGTAACAAATGTGTAAAATTTCTTCTCTATATTTCTTATTCCAGATTCAACTTTGGTGCCCAATTTGTTTTTCTTACTAAATCAATCTCTATCACTTAATCACATCCAACTGTTCATACTATCTCCCACCCACTTACTTTCCTCTAACGTCAATTACTTCTATATTGTCACTCCTCATATATGTGGTCGAGCCATTAAACAATGCTTGTCGGGCCCACGATAATGGAAGTTCTACCTATTTAATCCGTGATATCGTGTCATCTGTGGATACTAAGGCTGTATTTGACGCGTGAAAAAATCCAGGAGTAGGAGAACAAATCAATTCAAGATCTGAAAGGCCCAATGTTTCTAGAAGGATGAATAAAATGTTTCGCGCACCCCGATGGGATGTGATGGCGGGGTAGAGGTATATGGGACCACCGATTCCTTCTGGAATCCAGAAATTCCTACGACTTTTATGCACTTCGTATCCTTCTCCGAAACCCCCAATTTGGTTTCTGTCTATATAAGTTCTGCGAATTGTTTATCCTCCTCACTAAACCAAGTCTTGTTTCTTCAATTCAATCCATTTGGAGTCTGGGTATAATATTGAATTTCCATCGATATTTACAGGCAAAATTGTTATTGGTGATCAATCATTAGCTTCCAATAACAGATCCATGGAGTACAATGCGTCAATTAAAGGTTTACAGGCGCCCCGTCTTATGACCAACTGTGCTTCTGCTAGAATTTCACGGATTAGAATTGGAGCGAGGCCAAAGCATTCGACATCTATTAGGGCATTTCAATCTCGAAAAGCTTCCCCTTCTTCTTCTTCATTGTATGATGTTCTCTGTGTCTCTCCTGACATGAGTGCGCGTGATATGAAGAGCGCATACCGTCGAATGGCTCTGAAATACCATCCCGACGTGTGCCCGGCTGCAGAGAAAGAAGAGTGTAGGAGATTGTTTCTTCAAGTTCAGGAGGCTTATGAGACTCTGTCAGATCCTCTTCTCCGCCAGGATTACGACTGGAGACTGCAGAACATGTTCACAATAGGGGAGTTTGAAGGCAGATTAGGGAGTAGTCATGTGTGGGAAGCTCAGCTGATGGAGTTGATTAGAAGGGGATCAGGAAATAACTCGTCATGGGGTAGCAGAATGAGAAGACAGAACCAACAGGGGGCTTACGCTTGCTGATGATGAAATCGTGATTACAGTGGGGTATTGAGAACTTTCTGTAAATTGGATTGTAAAAAGGGCCTATTTGCCCCTTCTAGACATGTAAATATAAACAAGAATTGTGGGCGGTTTTTTAATTCTTCGCTGATGGATGTTTTAGAAATACCATCGTCACATTCGCGCAGCACTGTTAGGTACTCACAGCCGATCCACAATATTATTAATTTTCTGTTAATTTCAATCGTTATAATGTGATATATAACTAGCAATTGATCCATGGGTTTAATGGTGATGCCCTGATTACAGTAAAACCATGTTAAGAGTGGATGATTTTCTCATATTTAAATGTAGAAGATAATAGAAAATGTATGTACATTTTAAATCGATTCTTTGTATGATAAAAATTATTACAATGATTTTATAGTTTTTACAATAAATTTATAAAAAACTTGTGTGTAATTTATATATATTAAATTAATCAATTTTTTTACTTATTTTTAAATAATTTTTTATAGAGAAAAATACAGTTCTTATTGTAAACTAACGAAAAATAAAATAAATTTCATGTAAAAACTAAATACTTAAGGAATGATTCCATACATATCATTATAACCAAACAACCTAAAGTTCAAGAAGACATTAATTTCTCAAAATAATGATCGTTTGTCAAGTTTTGTCTATTTGCAAATGAACACATAAATAGTTTGTCTTATTATCACATTAATAGTTAAAACTATCATTTTCCTAGTCAAAAGATTGGTGGAAGATTTTTAGAACACAACTCTTGTACCGAGTTTTGTTTCTATAAGTGTTCTATTGGAACCCTCTATCTTCATCTACAATTACCAAACTTTGTAGAATCAGTTGACCAATTGTATGCAATGTTTACAAAGAAAAGAGTATGCCTAAACTACATAGAATAGA
Organism: Sequoia sempervirens; assembly: GCA_007258455.2. Taxonomy (NCBI): domain Eukaryota; kingdom Viridiplantae; phylum Streptophyta; class Pinopsida; order Cupressales; family Cupressaceae; genus Sequoia; species Sequoia sempervirens. The sequence goes on along the minus strand of VDFB02006961.1, from coordinate 21,989 downwards.
TACACATGCCAATTGATAAACTACTAGTGTGTGTAAAAGCTTTAGGATTAAGAATTGTACTTGGAAACGGATAATGGTATTTGAGACACTATATTAGATTTTCAAATAAAACTATGGTAAAATAGTTATTATTAGATACTTTCTCACATTTGTAAATTTCAAATTCACTAATTCCATAGATATCAAAATTTACTTCTATAATAAATCCTTCTATTTAATAACGTAAAACAATTATAATGTTTTTAAGTGTCTATACTCAAATTTATCTAAAACATGAAATATAAACAATTAAAACATTTTTATAAAATATGAAACTAGAAAATACAATAAATATTGAATAATATTAAAAAGACTGTTACTTATATATACTATAGATACAAACAAATACAACTATGGAAAAAATAATGTTTGTTATTGCTACATACCAAAATAAAATTAGCGGACACATTGTCACTTTTCTCGGGTTAAAACGTCTTCGAATTGACTGCACTGCTTTCAGGATATGTTTAGAATAGCTTATACAATGAATCTTTGAATCTTTTTAGATAAATTCAGCTTACAGTTGTGACGCCAAATTTGATCACTTTGGCCAATTTTCTCTCTGCATATATTAGCTTGGAAGCACTGGAACTTGGCAAGGAAATTAATGGACAAATAATTAGAAGCGGATATCAATTCGACATCTTTGTTGAAAATGGGTTTACGGAAATATCTGGCAATTGGGGTAGCATCAAGGAAGCAAGCGAAATGTTTGACAAAATACTTACCCCAAATGTTATCTCGTTAAGTGTTAGGATTGCCATTGTCAACACTCAAATCAGAACAATGAATGGTGTCATAACATAGTGAAGACTAAGTTGCAAAGAAGAGCTATTGGCTTTTACACCAGATTGGAAAACATCTTCAAAAAGTCCTACCATACAAAATCTTTGGGAGGGGTAAGTTTTAGTGTGTGGGGTGAGTAGGTCAATTTTCTTGACTTAAACACAAACATGTCGGTATTGAAATACAGAGCAGGGCGGTACCCCAATTCATAAACTATTGGACCTATCTTACACTAGGGAGTATGACTGCACTTATTTTCACAGAAGCAATCGGGCTTGCTGTATTTTTCAAACCACACCACACAAAAACTAAAATAATGGGCAATTGTACAAATAAGATGAAAGTTTGTCAAATGATTTCAAATTGCACAAATATTTCATACAAAATGAAACTTTGTGAATAGTCGGCAGTTTATATTGACAATTTTACCTCTTATCTCTGAAGCTTGCAATAATTGATGACATAACAGGCCACAGTGAATTAGACTTGATTCTGTAGAGGGTAGGTGTGTTCATGTTTCACAATACAAGTCTGATTACATAGTAGTTTCCTATGCTGGCCTGGGACATCTAGCATGCTCACCACAAAGAAAGGATAAATCATAAACATTGCCCACATTACACAGGCACTTCACAATCACGCCTTTAACATAGTCTCCATTTTGTATAAGAAACACTAGGAAAATAAATAGAATAGATATTTTTTTACAATCAAATGAAAAAATTGAATTTATGAAAGAATAATTTATTTAAAAAAAATATATGTTACAAATATGGATTTATTGTAAAATGGTAAGACTCAATATCATTATCATATATCTATTATAAATTATATGGTTAGGATCTATTTGATGCTAGTATTTTTAATTTCAACCATCAATCTATTTTTTTCATTTAGTGCCTCTCACTAAGAAATGTCTATCAACATAATTAGTCTATTGAATTTGGTGTGGTAGTTAAAATTGGTATTGCTATTATTGTAATTAAGGTTTAAATCTTTTTTAAGTCATTGAATTTGTGGGTTTGGATCATTTGCATTGATATAAGGGAGGAGGTCTCCATTTATGACTTTGTCTCATTCTAGCGAGCTAAAAAAATTCTTGAGATTTATTAATCAAAAGAACTATTTTTCTAACAATTTACTAGTTCCTAATGAAACAAGAGATCTATAGAAAGTGAATAATGCATTATTAATATTGTTCAAGAAAGTTATTAGTTGGTTAAATTCCTTGGGTAATATTTTATAATATAATGTTAAGTTTCTCTTTTCAATTTTATATTATTGTATTAGCATTAGAAGTGTATGTAATTGTTAGAAGTAGTATTTTCATTAAAAACATATTATTGTATTGCAATTAATTATGACGAGTCTTAAGTTTTAATTATTGAAGTGAAGTGATGCCATACAGATACACAACTATTAAAATTTCATTTTTGAAGTGATGCCATGTAGATACTCAATTGTCAAGAATCTAGAAATTTGAAGCTTCAAAAAATCATGGAGTGTCTCTAAACTTCTACTTAAAACATCTCTTTCTAAAATTTGTACCTTCTACTAATTTTGTGGTTTAACATAATTCTCTCATATTCAAGGCACAATTCTAGTAGAATCTAGTTGTTTGATTACCATGTAATATCAATACTTTTAAATTGCTATGATTATGAACATTAGCTTTTTTAGGCTACTCTTTATCGTCCTACTCTACTTTGAAATATTTAGACATATTTTGATCCTTGGATCTCTCCTTTCCCTTTGTTTCTTTCTTTTTTCTCTACTATCTCCTTTTTAAATGAATTAGACCTCCTTTTGTAGTGCATCTTTTGTGTACAAGGTTCTTGGTTTCCTGCGATGTGAATTATTATTCTATAATTAATACAATCCTAAACACAACCCCTATGGTGACCAATAAGGCTCCTAAAACGATTAAACCTTGGGGAAATGTTCTAAGGCATGCTATATAATGCGTAGATCTTGTTGGAGTACTCTAGCGAACCATAGTGTCAAATGATTTAAAAGAATGAGAAAAAAATATATGGACATGTGTGTGATTGCTTTAGATGAAGATGTAATTCAAAATGAATAAGTGTGATATTGTTACCAAAGGAATTTTCCATTGGCTTGAGTGAGCTTGGATGGAAAAGGAATTAAAAAATCAAAGGAAAATAAAATTAAATCAAGAGAAATATTTTAATTGATGCAAGATGGGTTGTTGGCCTAGTATGCTTTTGCATCAAACACACTTGGTAAGTGATTTGTATGAATAATCATGACAAATAAGGGCTAAGTGATAGAATCACCCTTTATTATGGTAAACCAACCTTACCGCACTCTTGAAACATGAATAGGCTTATGGGATAAACTCAATGTTTCTAAATTACCTTCCACCTCTATTAGTTCAAGCAAGGAACTAGGACATAATCTAAGTTCCACGTTTTATCTACACCTACATTTACCCTCAAATGTTCTTTCATCTTCCATTCGACTCATCTAGAACTAATTCTCTTTTGCTAATCTAATCCCCTTCTTTTACTATTCCTATATTTTATAGATCCATTCTATTTACTACTATCCCAAATGCAACTACTTCTATCTATCTATTGTCATCCTTCGAAAATATCACAATCACCACATATTCTACTATTCCATATCTACCACAAGATTATATGTCATATTTCCCTTGATGTCCATCTTCTTTGCTATTGTGGTATGAATCAATACATTTTTCTGTCTTCCAAACACTTTCATTGTGTTCTCTATCACTATTTCCACTTATTCTTAGAATTATACCTTTTACAATTTCTTCTTTGCTATCCTACATCTTTCCATTACCTTTTGTACTTTCATAACTTCTACATTGTTCTTTACTTTTGGACTTCTATCTTTTCTCACCATATTTCTTTCTTCTACACATTCATCTATTATTACTTCAACTATCCAGTCTATTTTTACAATCTATCAATTATCTTTAACTTAATCTTCACATTATTCACATTTTACCTTTTCAAGTTTCATCCAATTTCTACTCATATTCTTCATTTATTTTGAGTAACTATATCAAACACACAATCTCTTTATCTACTATTATCTCTAGATTGTTGTTATTTCAACAATTCTAGCTTTCCTCAGCTTAATATAATTATTTACTCATGTTTTTCTCTAACTAAATTATAATAGCTCTAATCCTACTTACACCCGCATACACTCGCTTCTCTTCGATTATATATATTTTTTATCTACATTCATTATTAAAAATATTGATACCAAACATATTAATCTCATATTTATTTTATTCATTTGCATTTCCTTTTCACTTCACATTTCCTCATTTACAAATTTGTAGAATGTTTTCTAAAACATAACTCTATATTTAGCATTCCAAATTCTACTTCCGTGCCCTCATTTGTTATTCTAATTAAATAATTTTCTCCTCACTTAATCACGTTCAAGTGTTCATACTATCTCCTACCCACTTATTTCCCTTACCTCTTTAAGACAATCATATCTCCATTTCCAACATTAAATCAAGTTATTGCATCAGATGTATAACTCTAACCTTGTCGTGTCATCCAAACGAAGTTCTGGGTATTTAATCCGTGTTGACGTGTCATCTTTGGATATTAAGCCTGTATTTGACGTGTGGAGAAATTCAGAGAGTAGGGAAACAAATCAATTGAAATCTCGAAAGCTCAATGTTTCTAGAATGATGAAAAAAATGTACGCGCACACCGATAGGATGTGACGGCGGGGTGAAGTATACAAGCCCACCGTTTATTTCTAGAATCGATCAATTCCGACGACTTTTATGCGTTTCGTATCCTTCTCCGAAACCCCCAATTTGGTTTCTGTCTATATAAATTCTCCAAATTGCTTATCCTCCTCACTAAACCAAGACTTGTTTCTTCAATCCAATTTATTTCGAGTTTGCGTACAATATCTATATTTACAGGCAAAATTGTTCTTGCTGATCAATCATAAGCTTTCTACGACAGATTCATGGAGTACAGTGCATCAATTAAAGGTTTACAGGCATCCCCTCTTATGACCAAGTGTGCTTCTGCTGGAATTTCCCGGGTTAAAATTGGAACAAGGCCAAAGCATTCGACATCTATTAGGGCATTTCAATCTCCAAACGTTCCCTTCTCTTCTTCTTCTTCATTGTATGATGTTCTCTGTGTCTCCCCTGACGTGAGTGCACGTGATATAAAGAGCGCATGTCGTCGGATGGCTCTTAAATACCATCCTGATGTCTGCCCAGCTGCAGAAAAAGAAGAGTGTAGCAGATTGTTTCTTCAAGTTCAGAAAGCTTATGAGACTCTGTCGGATCCTCTCCTCCGCCAGGATTACGACTGGAGACTTCAGAACATGTTCACTGTAGGGGAGTTGGAAGGCAGATTAGGGAGTAGTCACGTGTGGGAAGCTCAGCTGATGGAGTTGATTAGAAGGGGATCAGGAGATAACTCGTCATGGGGTAGCAGAATGAGAAGACGAAACCAACAGGGGGCTTATTCTTGCTGATGATGAAATCGTGATTACAGTGAGTTATTGAGAGTTTGCTGTAAATTGGATTGTAAAAAGGGCCTATTTGGGCCTTAAGACGTGTAAATATAAACAGAAATTGTGGGCATTCGTTTAATTCTGTGACGATGGATGTTTCAGAAATACCGTTGTCACATACGCGCAGGACTTTTAGGTTCTCACTGCCGATCCACACATTAAATCAGTTACTGTTATTTTCATTCGTTATAATGTCATATATATCCAAATCATGTTCAAGGCTTCAATTTCTAAATTTAAAATTGGATCCCAGATCAGAGTAATTTAGATAAGGGGTATGCAAATTAATGACTTAACAAAATGGTTTTGCTTATAAAACATGGCAAAGTCGATGCCTTCATTGTACCCTCATAGACTTACCACATATGCTTGCCTTCTGCAGTGATGCGTAAAGCACAGAGTCCTTCCACGAGACAAACTACCCCACGCCCACCTCATTCTGACAGAATTTATACGCCATCTCTACATACATACCAGAATTGATATCATCTAAGCCAAGTGAACCAATCTTAAGTATGCGCCTAAAATGTTTGACAAAATGTCTCACCTAAACGCACTTTCATGGACTGCAATTATATCAAGATATGCACACGATGGATGTTTGGATCAAGCGCCGCGGCTCTTTAAAGAGATGCCGCAACAAAATGTGGTAGCATAGACTGCATTGCTTTCAGGATTGTTCAGAATGGGTTTTGTAATGAATCTTTCAATCTTTTTAGGTAAATGCAGCTTACAGTTGTGAAGCCAAATTTGATCACTTTGGCCTGTTTTCTCTCTGCATGTGTTGGCTTGGAAGCATTGGAACGTGACAAGGAAATTAATGGACAGATAATTAGAACCAGATATCAATTCGAGGTCTTTGTGGAAAAAGGGTTTACTGAAATGTATGGTAAATGCGGTAGAATTGAGGAAGCACGCAAAATGTTTGACAAAATGCTAACCACAAATGTGCTCTCGTTCAATGTTAGGACTGCCATAGTCAACAATCAGATAAGAACAGTGGATGGTGTCATAACATAGTCACAAGACTAAGCTTCAAAGTAGGACTATGGAGTTTTACACCTGATGGAAAAACAAGAAGTCAATTTACTTGACTTAAACACCAACATGTCGGCATTGAAATACAGAGCAGGGAGCTACCCCAATTCACAAGGCTATTGGAGCTTATCATGACACTGCTGGGAGTAATCGATCTTATACTAGGGAGTATGACTGCACGTCTTTTCAGAGAAGCAATTAGCTTTGCTGTATTTTTCAAACCGGATCACATAAAAACTAAAAATATATTAGGTAATTGCAGAAATATTTCGGCCAAGATGAAAGCTTGTCAAAAGAATTTATCATCTATTAAGTAATTGTACAGATATTTCATCCAAGATGAAAGCTTGTCCAAAAGATTTTCTCATTTATTATTTAGAAAAAACAGTCATTAGTCGGCAAGCTTATACTGACAATTTTACCTCCTATAACTGAAGCTTGGAGTAATTGGTGATATAATAGGCCATAATGAACTGGACTTCATTCTCTAGAGGGTAGATGTGTTCTGTTTCTCACAATATAAATCTGATCACTTAATAGTTTCATATGCTGGCCTGGAACATCTAGTAGGCTTGCCACAAGCAAAGGATAAACACCACACACATTAGGCATTCCTTGTACAATTCCAACTCCACTTTTAACATAATCTCCACTTTCTATATAAAAAATAACATATGAGGAGAGATATATATTTTCTTAGAATTGGGATATACTAACCGTTAATAAATCAAATATTTTATTTTATTTTACATTACAATTGGATAAATGAAAGAACAATCACTAGATCTAAACTTTATTCATGTATTAACAATGAATTGTATGGTTAGGATCTATTTGGTGGTGGTCTTTTTAATCTCCACCATCAATATAATTTATTTCATTTATCGCTTCTTACTAATGGAATGCTTATTGGTATAATTAGTCTATTGATTTTAGCATGTTAGTTAAAATTTGATATTGTTTTTGATAAAAGGGGTAAAACGGGTTTTACAGGGACCCGAAACCACAACGTTTGCAGAATAGAAAAGGGGACACAAAAGTCCAACCAAAAAGACCAGCTGCCCGAGAAAAGATCAGCAACAACCAAACGAAACAGACCAGAAAGGTCAAACCAAAAGGAACAACAAAGAAAACACCAACAACCCCAACCACTAATTTAGAGTCTTGAGGACAGACTCCGTCTCCGCCTCCAGATTCTGCATATCATTGACACCCTTTTTAAAAATTTGAATCATCTTCGAAGTGGGGGGAACCTTACGCTTCAGATTGGCTCTGGTTCTTTTGGAAATGCCTGCCTCCGTATCCTGGCTTTTGTCCTCAGTTTCCTGCAGATCCACCACTAGAGACCCCTGCCGGGCTTTATCTAGCTTTTTAGTCATCGCGTTAATGATAATGGCATTGTGTCTTGCAATTCAGTTGTTTTGCTTAGCAATGGTTTTGATGGTATTCCTGATATTCTCAACCTTGGAGTCAATATTTTTGTTACTGTGATATTGAAGCCCACTATCCACATCTTTCTTTTCAATCTCAGCAATCTTAGCACCCATCTCTTCAATCTTGCTTTCAAGGGCCCAATTTTTTATTTTCATCTCATTAATTTCGGTGAAAGTCCATTCCAAGAGTTTGAAGTGGGACTCAGAATTGGTTTTGGTAAGGTTGAGAACATCCAGAGAAGGATCTTTGCCATTATTAAAACAATTTTTCTCAAGGTTAGAAGTAACAGGGGAGTCATCATTAGCAAGTTTGTCCGGCTGAGGTTCAGCGCAAAGCTCAGTTTTGTTGGCATCAGACTCCTCCAACTCAGAGGATTCTTCGGAATAGGAAACACGTCTTTTGGCCTGGGGTTTCTTGTCAAAAGAGTTGTTCTTAAAGGAGGGGCTATCAGGCTCAAGCTCTGCGTGGGTTTTACCAGAAAGGGGAGTAGGGTTTTTGTTCCCAGATGGGACAGCATGCAAGCTAAGGGCTTTTCTAGCTAGACTAGAGTTAGGCAGATACTCCGAGCCACTAGGCTTAGTGTCGTCACTCTCAGACACAGGGGAAGTTTCCTGAATAGCGGGGGCAGTAAAATTTGATATTGTTATTGCTGTAATTGAAGTTTAAATCTTTTTGGGTTCATTGAACTTTTGGGTTTAGATCATTTGTTTTAATATACGAAAGGAGATCCCCATTTATGCCCTCAACTAACTATAACTAGCTAAAAAAAATTGAGATTTATCAATCTAAAGAACTATTTTATTGACTTACTAGTTCTTGATGCAACAAGGGATCTACAGATAATGAATTATGCATTATTAATATTGTTCAAAAAAGTCAGTTAAATTTCTTGTGTAATATTTTATAACATAATGTTGTATTTATTTTCAATTTAATATTTATTATATTAACATTAAAAGTATATATAGTTTTTGAAGGTAGTATTTTCATTGAAAGCATATTATTGTATTGTCCTGTTAAAAGTTGTTGTTGTTGGGACATAAATGTAAGCGCACTAACGTGCTTGCATTTCAAAGAAGAAAAACTAGCTCTCTCTTTCTCTTGAGATCTTTCTCTACCTCCTGATATAGCCCACACTCTCCCTCTTCATTGGACTATATTCATGAGTAAACATTTAATTTTATTTACATATGTACATTTACTTTCTTATAATTTAAGTTATATTTCATGTATATAATTTTAGAATGTTTGAGAATGGTTTCGAATCTCTAAGAGTTATAATGCATATTCTAGGTTTTGGAAGATCTTATAATATTTTATATAGTCAAATTTTAGTAATCAACAAACTCCTATCATCTTGCAATTGTCTAAGGGTAACTTTGTAACTATTCAAAACCATCATCGAACCTCTCCTTAGATATCTCTCTTCCTATATCTTTATCTTTTCCTACCTCTCTCTCCCTCTCTCTTCTCTCTCCTCTAGATCTCATCTCTCCTTACCGACCTCTCCCACCTCACTCTATTTCTCATCCAAGAAGACATAAAGAGGGCTAGCCAAGGGCCAACAAACATACAAGACCAACTACCAATATTCAAGAAGATAGAGACCTTTAATGGCCTACCATTCCTTGGAGAGAAACTAGATTTTTACTTCAAAGGACAAAGCTTTCTAGTTCTTTTTCTAGCATTGTCCTTGTGGGTAGGAGGTTCCCTCTCCACATTATTTCCTTTTTTCTTGGGACTAGTTTGAGGGGCCTTTGATTACTCATCCTTGGAATGTTTGGCCTACAAACTCTTCAACTCTTATCGGAACACTTGAATAGTGATCATTTTGTTCTTCAACTTTTCCTTGCTATATTCAATGATCTTCTACAAACTAAGGAGGATTTCATCTTGGTTGTTGTCAAGATTAGCAACCTCATTCCTTAATCTCAAACTCTCCTCAGGGGAACCAATATAAATTTTGATCTATGCGACCTCTTTTTCTAGGTTGACCTAGTTGTCAAAAGTATTGGCCATACCTCTCTGTAAATCCCAGTGTCGTTATATTCCTCTTCACCTAGCTAATCCATATAATTTTTGAGCATGAAAATTTCTAGGTTTTGAATATTTTTCTTCGCCTTTATCAATTGGAATAACAACCACTGTAGGATGTCATTATGTATTTTTGTGACTTTACACATTTCTTCCAAATTCTCCCTTACGGGTACAATTCTCACATTGGTTAGAGCAATCCAAAGGGGTATCCTCATTTGCTTGGGTCTAGTCAATATCTTGGTTAGGGGAAGAGGAGAGACTAGTGGAAAAGGTATGTAGAGTAGAGTTGGGGGGAGTCTTTAGGGGAACCATCAAATGATGGATACTAAGAGGATCTAGAATTATCATCAGAGAAGGAAATATGGTGGGTTCCACATAAAAACCTTTTTTCTTACTAAAGGGAATAGGGTCCTCATACATAGGGATTTTACCTTTAGAAGCACAAGGAGATTAGACCTAGTGACTCTAGGTTGATGGTTGTGTGTGGAAAGAGTAGAAGAGGTAGGGGGTATATCATTCCCCTCTAATATTTCAATAGCACTTTTGTGAACCCAGGTTGAGTTAACCACCCATGGTATGGAAGATATGGCCAAGTAAAGAGCCACATTGTGCCAATAAAGTCTATAAATCAAACCTTGATGTAGAGGCAATGGCTTGGACCATTATCTTGGACAACTTTAACAAATTGTTGCAAGGAGGAGATGATAGAGAAAGAAAAGTTCATTTTGTTATTGTGGAGAAATTGATTTAACATGGGAAAAATATGGGCATGCAATATTTAAAGTGGCTATCTAGTGTTACATACATCATTGACACCTTGACAATATTCTTCCACACACCAAGAAAGTCCTCTCTCTAGTATATTTTTTTTGTAACCTATTTACCTTTTCATCTTTCTTCAAGAATTTATTTGTGTCTCTTTGCTAGTGCCCTTTAGTTTTTATTGGGATATTAGAACCCTCCAAGGGGAGGCACATAGCCACTAATATTAGCTCCACAAAGACCCCAAATGAGAGGCCCGTAAGCTTGATGAGACCATCCTTCTAGGAAATTGAATTTTCTATATAAAGAATCAACTCATGAACCTTGATGGCTTCAATGTACGAAGAGAGTTTCCCTTTTCCATAAAATAGGCCATAATTAAATAATGGTTTTGACCCAACCTCAGATGTCTCTAAAATAATTATTAATCATAAACAACTTGGAAAGCTTGATATGAGGAGCCAAAAATGGGTAGCAATAATTATCATTCATGCAATTGAAAGGATACATGTCATCATAATGATCTTAAGGGAGATACATAACAGTCTTTTGCATTAGTATGCAATTTGAAAGGTTGCTTCATTTATGATTGAATTTCTCATGCGCTCTAGGTTCATAAGAATATCATCCCAAACTTTAATATTATTAAAAAAAGACTCCTAGATTGACCATGCTAACCATAACCATATTCTCACACTAATAATTGTTGATCCCTACAAATTTGACCATTATGGACTCGACCTTGGGGTCAAATATGAACTAGGATGCACCTATAAAAAGTTGATGGCATAATCTCTCCAAAATTGTGAAGGAGCTTGGAAGAAAAAAATTTGATATAACCATGTCGAAGTTGCACAAAGGACCCATATAATTGCAATCTAGATACAATAATAAACAACCTTCCAAACATAATAGAGAAGTAACAAATAATATTGTATTATTAATAATGCTATATATTAATATAACATACAAGATAGAATATTTATACAATATACAATCTAATGTATTTAAGAGAATCCTTAAACTTATAAAGGAAATGTGAGAGCTCTAGGACAAAAAATGATTATGAAAAATATCATAATCATATGGTATGAGACACAAATAGATAAGCATCCTAAGTGTACCTAAAATTTTCCAAAGTAAACTTACTAACTTAGGTGTGAATAGGTCTTAAAAAAGAATCAACTAGATAAATAACCACATTCAAACCAACACAACCAATATACAATTATAAACCTGAATAGAAACCAAGGATAACCAACACCGAAAGATCATTACATTTATATACTAAATAAAATCAATTTTATAGGTCCTTAATAATCCTAATCCATGTTTGAATCAAGTTCTATATACCCCTACAACTTATTTTTATATTTAAATAATATTTATTATTCTAATATATAACTCTATGTTTATTATCAATAAAATTAATTAATTAGCTCTCTAAAAAACTATATTTTCACTTACAAGACTATATTTTCTTTAGGCGATAATTTTACAAAAGTTTGCATGTAAATTTCAAAATTATTTTCTAAGTATAACTTCTCCCACTTCAATTTCTCTAGAAATATTTCAACATGGACTAATCAATGTCAACTTACAGTGCAACACTATTGCATCATATATTTAAACACAAAAAAGGAATGGACATGGAATACAAAATCACAACCGTAAGTAGGGCCCACTTAAATTAAGTAGGTAAGGCCCACAATGTACAAACTAATTTATGAATAAATTGATGTCATTTTCATTCTTCCTAAAAGTTCACTCAAAATAAATTACCCATTAAAAATAGACATTGAAAATTTGAAAAATCCCCCAAGTCAATATCTTAGCAATAAAATCAAACCAAAAAAAATGCTCATTATAAACCAATGGAATATACTATTTTCACTACATCTCAATATTTTCATCCAAGATTAGCAATAAATCAACTAAGGACTCCCACTACTTGGAAAATGTCTAGTATTATATAGAATATAGTATACATCAAACTCCCAATTGGAATATGGGTGAAGCCACAATAGTGGTTTACAATTGAAGTGAGGAAGGAAAATGTCACAGAAAATGAATGCATGGAAAAAAATTGATTTTAGGGGTTCATACGAACCTATTGGTTCGACTGAACCCATTAGGGGTTCACTAGAACCTAGGTTCAGGCGAACCATCCTAATAATTTCCCACCAAAAAAACCATCAAAAGCCCTCATAGACTGGGGGTTTGAATGAACCCTGGTTCATTCGAACCCCTAGGAGTTCGTTCAAACCCCCTTTATTCCTCATCCCCTCCTTGAGACACAAATAAAACCTAAATTTTGGCACTTCGGAGCTCGGTTGAGGATGAAAATGGAGGAATCTTCACAAACCCAACTTGAATCAGGTAGTCCTCAGAACGAGATATCCAACAAATATAATTTTAATATGTTTTGGTTTTATTATGTATTTGTTTTCCTAGTTTTATTAAACATAGGTTTTTCATCGAAAATGAAGGTCTTTGTTCTGCACATGTGGAAAAATAGCAGATTATCAAATTTTTTTTTGAAAAATATGAGTGCACCAGATATTGAAGTCCTTGATCCAACAAATAAAATAAAATTGAATTTCAGTATATACAAAAAAAGTTATGCGTTATACAGTAGCGCTATGTCTGAATTGTAATTGGTTTGACTTTGAAACTTGATTAAAGAAAAAATATTCAATAAAAAATTGTCTAACCAAGTGGAAGCACTAGATATCAAAGTTACAAATCTAAATTCGAAAGAATTAGAATTTTATCCTTCATGGAAAAAAATTATGTGTTATACAGTGTGCGTCACTTTTTTAAAATGCCATTTTTTGAAAAAAAACCAATTTTCGTGGGAGATGGAAAAAGAAGTGTAATCTGATTCCAAAAATTTTGAAAAAAATATTTTTAGAATCTATAGACAAAATGTGACAAGACTCCATTTTTCACCATCTTCAAATTCTTCATGGTTTATCCACTATAGGTGCTTTTATGTGAAGATTTAGTTTAAAAAAATAATTTCAGTGTTCAGTTTGGCCAAAAATTGTAAACCACTATTGTGGGATCACCCCTATCATAAGGTACTCTACTCATATACTCAATCTCAGTACAATAAATTGGACATTTCTCAACAAATAACTTTGTCTCCAGCATAATAGGAAGACCCAATGGCTTGTAATTGGGTCTATGCAAGATCATGGGGGTCCAAACAGTGGCGATGTGAAAAAAAAAGACATTTTTTACTTGCCCAAATATGTGAAAATCCGCTTTGACTTTTTCTAGACTTAGGTAGAAAGTACATAGTGCCATAGCAAACACAAAAGAAAAAATGGATATATTCGTTCCAAATATAAAAAAGTATTGAAATTTATTATTATATATTAATCTAATATAACATAATATAATATAATATAATATAATATTATAATATAATATAATATTATAATATGATGAAAAATTTGGTCAGATTTTTGTCTTCGATGATGAGGACATTGATTCAGCTATCTGCAAGGTGGCTGGTATCTCATGGATTCAGGAAAATTCTAACACATTTTTTTTTGAGATTTTATCTTGCCTTTTTACTGTTATCATGGATGTGTTTTTGGATGATAAGCTGGTAAATGTTCTTGCTAACAAGTTTGTGCACCCTAACTTGCTATATGGCTTGGACCTTCAGGAAGCCTTGGATATGTATTCCTTGGACAATGGTGCATTTCCTATTGCTGGGTTTATTCCTAAAAATGATTTTGTTACTAATGGTTGCTTTGGGGAACTTTTGATGATAATTAGGTCTAGCATTGTCAGTGATAATTTTGAGGTTACAACTATCTTAGGGTGCAAACATCTCAACAACAAGCTCTCTCCAGAAGTCTTGGTTGTAGGGGTAAACCTTCTCCTTGCTCTCCATTTCTTGTTTGATGTAGCTGCAAGATTTGGTAGAGTATCTTCATCAGCCGTGAAGTTAAAGAAGAGCTTTTCTTTGGATCACTTATGGTCCTTTTCTTATTACAAAGCCAATTCAAGTTCCCAGGTGGATGGGGTGGATTAAGTTCTCTGTTGTCCCTCTTCCATTTTCTATTGGGTAGTCTTTTTTTGGTTGGGAATATTTTGTATTTCAGACCTCTGATTGGTCTGGTCCTTGGGTTCATTCTGTAATCACAATTTGTGACTTTATTTCTTCTACATGGAGCTATAACCAAAGGTTTTCTTCTCCTGGTTCTTTCTTGCCGGTATGCTCCCCTGAACCATGATTTTGTAAGAACTCTTTTACAAAATAATAAAATATTTCAATGGCTTAGCCACTTTTATTTAAATATATATATAGTAATATAATATAATATAATATAATATATGTATTATATTATATAATATCATATCATAATTTAATATATTGTATTATAATATAATATATATTATTATTATATTATATACTATTATGTCATTTTATATAATATAATCTTAATAGCATAATTGAGCTTGCTACCAAAAATGTAAACATTTTCGACATTCTCGAATGCTTGTTGCCTTGGGGTTTTTCAGCAAATTGATGCGATGCTTAGTGATGGTTCTCCCACGACTGCCCTAGTCAATGATTGCAATGTGACGGAAGGTTGTGGTTTTGGTTTGGGTTCTCAGGGACGTTTGGGGCCGAAAGGAAAATTGGGCAACATGTTTGCTACGCTGGCCTCCTCCATGGTTTTGGCCAAGCCTTTTGCATCCCCTCCGGGTGGTGCAAAGATTAAGGAAATAATCCTTTCTTCTCTCGCCAACCCTCTTCTGGCTGCTCACAATGGGAAGGGTGTTGACTCTGTTAATGTTAGTCAGGGCTCAATCCATGGTGCGCCATCCCCTATCAAATCTCGTGCTCGAACTGAGTATGGGATTGGCTTGCGCACTGTTGGCTTCTCTCCATGTCCTTCCAAGCATTTTCCCTCGAGAGACAAAGCCTCCATTGTGCCCACCTTTGTATAGGTAGTTAAATGTGGGTAGAGCATTGAGTTGTGACATGCAAACTCGATGGTGAGCGCTCCTCTAGTAAATCCCAGATCTAGGCTTGCCTCTCCTAGGGTCTCTTCAAATCCACATAACTCGGGTATTAAGAGGTCAATTCAATGCCCAGAGGGTGGGCCTACTCAAGGCGTCGAAAAGTCTATCGATCTAAGCTTTGAGGATGATATTAAAGTAGAGATTGTAGAAAACCGTTACTTTGAAGCGCATGAGCTAATCTATAGGTTTTCGCATCTATGGCCAAGCCTTCCTGAACTACATCGATGGATCTACAAATCTTGGTGTGGACATCTAAATTTGGATACTTAATTTATCCAAATTCATCCCCTTTCGTCTTTTTTTCGTTAATTAAGTAATACTATTATTATTTAGTTAATAGCTTTAATTCTGCCAAATCCCTAAGGTATTTAATCAATAATACCTTATCTCTTTAATCCTCCTTCCATCAATTAAATTAAATTCTATTTATTTAATTCCCTTTATGTCACATCCTCCATCATCTTTATCTAATAGCTTTAATTCTATTTATTTAATTCCCTTTATGTCACATCCTCCATCATCTTTATCTAATCTTAATCCTTCTTCTAATCTCATCATTAGGTGTGCACATGCCTAATCCTTGATTAGGAGGTGTCACATCCTCCAACTTTTGCAAGTTGGCCTCTAATCTCTCTTAGCCACCTAACCATCCTCTAATCCTTCACTAACTAGCCTAATCAGCCTCTCAAGGAATATTAAATTATTTTTCTCTTCCCCATGTGATCTTTGACTTGTCACATCAAGTCACATGTGAAATCTAACTCTCTTCTAATCTTCATTAATCAGTCTAATCAAGTGCTTGCACAATCCTAATCACTTAATTGAGTCAACCCTATTAAATGCTTTTCTTTTTTGACAAGGCATCTCCCTTCCCTATGTGAATTTTTAATTCACCTTTTAATCCCCCAAGGCACCCAAAAGGAACTTTTAATTCCTTCACTTTTCCCCACATGTCCTTCACTTATTCTTTATTCTTTCCCATCTCCCCTGAGAATATTTGAGGAATTTTTAATTCCTCACATGTCCTCTCCCCCACATGGGGACAAGGACCTCCTTTATGAGGAGATCTTGTCCAATCCCAAGGTACTTTGTACCCCCCTCCATGTCATGTACCATCCTTCCACCTCATGTCCACTTCACTTTTTAGGGCTATGTCATATGCCACATGTCAAGAGGTGAGGGCTTGTGAGTTCTCAACTCACCTTGGCCCTACATCTTGATATTTGGTGGCTCAATCTTGACCATCCATTTCCCTTAGGAATTCTCAAAATTCCTATAAATACCCCCTCTTTTCTCTCTTTTGGGGGAGATCATTTTGCTAGCCAAACTCTTGTAGTTTTGTTTCTCAATCTACACTTAGCCATTTGCATCCATTTTGTCCAACTATCTTGCATCTCACACTTCACATCTTGCATCTACTTGCCATCCAAGGAGCATACACATCAAAGATCGAAGGGCCAACCAAAGGATCGATTTGACGCAAGGTATAGAGTTCCATTTTGTTGCTTTCATCTTGTGTTGTTTCCAACTTAGGCTAATCTTGAGGTGTAGGTTGTTTTGGTGTTTATTTACACTCTTTTACTTGTTGCTCATTTTCTAACACTTACATTCGACCTATCACATTTCTGGCACACCCGGTGGGACCCACAAATGGGTCTTTTTCTTTTACGTTTGCTATTTTTTGTATTTTTTGTAGAGTGGTGGACCTGTCCCTACAGAGTGGCCGACCTGTCCCTGTAGAGTGGTGGACCTGTCCTTATGCAGTGGCGGACCTGTCCTTCTGCTCTTTCTTCCTGAGGCTGCCATTTCCACACTATTTGTTTGATTGACTCCATTCAAAGGCAATTCTTCTTATTTTTCCGTGCTCTTTCCAATGATATATAACACTTGATACTTTTGAGAAGTTGGCTGGGGCACCTTTTTTTCTTCGGTGGCAGACCTATCCTGCAGTGGCGGACCTGTCCTATAGTGGCAGACCTGTCCTGCAGTGGCGGACTTGTCCTATAGTGGCGGACCTGTCCTAACTCTGTGGCGGACCTGTCCTTGTGCTGTGGTGGACCTGTCCTAGTGCAGTGGCAGACTTGTCCTTGTGCTATGGCGGACCTGTCCTAGTGCAGTGGCAGACCTGTCTTGCAGTGGTGGACCTGTCCTTATGTAGTGGCGGACCTGTCTTATTGCAGTGGCAGACCTATCCTGAAGTGGTGGACCTGTCTTGACAGAGTGGCAGACCTGTCCCTGCAGAGTGGCAGACCTGTCCTCCCGAAGGTAAAATTTCAAGTTTTTGCCGATTGTCCTTTGGTAAATTAGGCACATAGTTTAATTAAAGGGGGTCAATAAACCTTGTTTGGCATGTTTGGGAAGGCTATTTGACATATCCAATCCCCTTGCGCCATTTGGCGATCCTGGGTGATGAGAAATCGTAGCTTTCCAAGTCCTTTGAGTCACCCCTTTTTCATTTTCTTAGTGGGACCTGCTTGGGGATTTCATCACCCCAAGGGACGATTCCAACCACGCGTACCAACGGGGTATATAAAGGGGGGAGCGCAAAATTTGTACCTCAATCCAACCACGTTGTAATTAGCGAAGTGTCAGGATGACGTGAAGAGTTGGTCCGAGCCTTTAGTATCTCACTAAGGTTCCCGACTCACGCTTGTAATGGGTTGGTGTTCACGGTTTAGGCCTCACGTATCGGGTGTATATCAAGGACTCCTTAGCAACCATGTTCATCCTAGAGTAGAAAACTTTGTTGGCCATACCCGTTTCTACTAAATCTTAGGGTTGTGTTGTCTGAATTGTCTTTCTCGTGCAAAACCAGCCATTATCAACGTTTGCTATATTTTGGGTCCTTTTCCTTACCCATCCATCAAAAAAATTAAGTTTAAACTTATCCTTTGGCAGACCTGTCCTTCCGGTGGCGGACCTGTCCTGCTGTGGCGGACCTGTCCTTATGTTGTGGCGGACCTATCCTTCAGCTCTTTCTTCTCGGGGCCGCCATTTCCACATTGTTTATCCGATTGACTCTGTTCAAAGGCAGTTCTTCTCGTTTTTTCATGCTCTTTCCGATGATATATACCACTTCATACTTTTGAGAAGTTGGCTGGGGCACCCCTTTTCTTCACCATCTGCCTCCTCGAAGGGGGTATACCCTACCATTCTCTCCGTTTACTCGTTCTGAGTAAATGTTCATCCGTTTAACACATCCTTTCATCATTCTGAACTCCCGTTCTATCATTCCGATCATCCGTTTACTCGTTCCGAGTAAACTTTCATCCATTTAACACATCCTTTCATCATTCTAAACTCTCGTTCTGTCATTCCGATCATCCATTTACTCGTTCCGAGTAAACTCTCATCCATTTAACACATCCTTTCATCATTCCAAACTCTCGTTCTATCATTCCGATCATCCGTTTACTCGTTCCGAGTAAACTCTCATCCATTTAACACATCCTTTTATCATTCCAAACTCTCGTTCTGTCATTCCGATCATCCGTTTACTCATTCCGAGTAAACATTCATACATTTCACACCTCCTTTCATCATTCTAAACCCTCGTTCTATCATTTTGATCACCCGTTTACTCATTCTGAGTAAACGTTCGTCCATTTGACACATCCTTTCATCATTCTGAACTCTCATTTTGTCATTCTAATCATCCGTTTACTCATTCTGAGTAAACGTTCATCCATCCCGATCAACTGTTTTCTCATTTTGAGTATTTGTTCATCCATTTCTATCATCCCTTTCTCCAATCAAATCATCGTTTTCCCCACCCAAATCCCCTAAACTTCGTCTCGGGTTATTATCCAAATTGCCCTAAGTGTTTGATCTGATTGTCATCATTAACATCCTCTTAGGATTGTCATCCATCCTAAGTTAACCATCATCGTTGGCCCAATCAATCCATTTTCAATCTCAAAGTGGATTCAGTGCCCCAATCATACATTCATCCTTTAATCCGATCAATCAGTATCCTAAGTCATCTAAGATAACCTCTGAACGGGATTTGTAGTCTCTTTCATCATCCATCAGTCGATCTTATCAATCAATCATTGATTGATCTTATCCAATCCAATCCAATCGCATCCCTATCCAATCACCTTCTACCCAATCAATCTACTTCCATCTCGAAGCATATTCGGTGTCGTAATCATCCTTTGATAATCCAATCCGATCATCAAAATCAATCCCATCGTATCATCCAATCATCCTAATCTGAGCTTTAATCCAATCCTGATCTGAGCTTGTCCTAAATCTCGATTTGGGCTTTTGTCCATTTCCATCCAAAATCTTTATCCATCATCTTTATCCTTTCATCATCATGAATTCTTATCCTCGATCAATAGTGGTCAAGGGAAACCCTAATTACGTCAACGATGATAATGAAAGTCTTGTTGATCAAGAGGTATAAAACATAGATCCCCTTGACACTATCATTGCTAGTAAGCTTTATCCACCCACTTTCCAAAATCCAATCACCCCATCAAGTTATCCCATCATGTCTTCATCTACGCCTAATCACACTCCTTATGCCACCTTTGACAAGGGATGTCCATCGTATCCATCATATCCTTCATCTACGTCATCCCCTTATCCTAGTTTGCCGTCACAATACCCCTATCTTGATCCCCCATCCACATCCTCTTATTTCAATCATCCATCCACATGTACCCACTACCCCAATCTCCCATACCAATCCACTCAGCCTAATCCTACATTCACATCTTCCTATCCTAGTCAAACACACCCACCAACTTACCCTAATCCGACATCCGCAGTTCCCTATCTCCATCCACCACCTCAATCTTCTCATCCTAATCCACCATCCCCATACCCTTACTACAATCCACCACCCGCCTCCTTGTGTCCTAATCCACCATCCCAATACCTTTATTACAACACGCCGCCCATATCTTCTACCAACGATCCACCGTTCATGTCATCTTATCCTAATTCCCCATGCCCATATCCTTACCTTAATCCTCCATCCAGTCTTAATATTCCATCTAATCCTAGTCCACTAATCCATAAACCTTCATCCACTCCCACCTCGCCATCTCAGCCTAGTGTATCCAAGTTTCTCCAAGGACTTATAACAAAGGAAACATCCCCCACTCCACACATTGCGGTTGTGGAACCATGCCATCCCAACCCATCATCCATGGTCGTTAGTGATGAGACCCTTCTCCATCCAACACCTATCATTAATGATACCATCACATCCTCTGAATCCACTGAGTCCCCATCTTCTACCATCACATCCTCTGAATCCACTGAGTCCCCATCTCCTACCATCACATCCTCTGAATCTACTGAGTCCCCATCTCCTACCATCACATCTACCAAATCCATTGAACACCCACCCCCTACTCTGAGAGCCGTCGAACCTATCGATGACACCCAAATCCAATCCACTTCTTCCACTAATAGTATCCATTCCTAAGAATATTTTGAATCCTCTATCCTTCCATCTCCCCAACTTGAAGAGTCCCCCCATGACTCCATTATCATGCCTCCCGTGCACGATGAGTCATGCCAAGAGCCTGATCCAAAGCATGCCAACATATCCCCTCCTCCAGATCAAGATCCTACCATCTCATCTAGTCTATCGCAAGATCACAGTCCCCCATCCATTCCATCCCATGATCCTCTTGACATTCAAGATTCTACCGCTCCATCTCCGTCTCCATTGCATGAGCCTGCTACCACAAAATCAGATCCTATCATATCCCCTACTCCCTCTCTAGATACCACCCATCCAAATGTTGCTATCCCATCGTCTCCTTCTCAGGATACTATCCCCACACCACTTGCATATCCCCTTGGTACTCTCACATTCTTCCATGGTGGCCTCCTTGTAGAAGAAAAACATAGTGTATATACCACCCATCATCCCCCACCTAATAATGGACTCACATCATGTTTTCAGAATAACAAAAATCCTATCATGGATCGAATGCTCAAGATCATGAACTATCAAGGAAAAGGTCTAGGCCTTCACGAGCAAGGCATTTTAGAGCCCATCCAAGTCAAAGAACAAATATGCATGCAAGGTCTTGGATCTATTCCCCAAGACTCACAATCTAAACACATTGGTACAACCTCTAGACGTCCTCAATGAGCCTTTTCCAAAAGAAATGTCGGCTCTTCCCATTGCTCCACCAAATCATATGCTGCCATCCCTCCTCCTCTATTGTATCACCTCAAAACAACTGTCTATATTCCTCCTTCATCTGCTCCATCCATTTTGGGTCCTTACATCCCTCCATCCACAATCTCCTATCCTTCAT
>VDFB02006960.1:0-37382 GCA_007258455.2 Sequoia sempervirens | reverse complement strand
ACTAGTGAGTCATATTTTTAAATCACATCAATGATAGATGAATACAACAAACACAAAACTGATTTTGAATCACAAAAGCATAGATCATTAACTTGGAAAGAAGACAAGGAGTCTTCATATATACAAAAAACACATTGGAACACATCGAATTAGATAAGTTGAGAACACACTACCATTTAGTTCTACAAAATTAGACACTAGTATCGAAATTCTATCCAGTACAACAAACTAGTATCCTTTGACTGTCCAATACAATAGACTAGCATTCAGTTTTACAAAAAACACTCTAGCACACTTCGAGGTCAAAAAATTGACAACAAAAAATCGTAATCAGACATCCACAGATCTGATTATGAAGTGGTGTGTCCTTGGGGGTCAACTAACTCCGCGTCAACTGGAGAAGATGTTGAGGACTGCGGATTGTTCTGTATGGCACTTGCTATACAAGCAAGCAATGCATGATTTGCCTCTGGAGTTAGCTGTAACTGTGGAGAGCAGCCTTCAGAAGACCCATTTTGTAGGCTGCTAAGAGCTGCAAAGGCTGGAGACAAAATGTTAATCATGTCCCTTAAAATTGGATGTTGACTTGGAAGAGGAGTTGTAGGAGTACTCTTACTTATGTTTCTTTCTGCTCTTTCTACCTGCTTTTGGTTTTCCTTCAACTGTCTAGCAATCTTTGCTTGCTCCCTTTGAAGCTCCTTTTCATGTCGCTGCCTCAGTTTCTCCTCTACAATTTTTTGTTTTTTTGCAGCACGCTCCAATCTATTTGCCTCCCTCTGTGCGAGGATTGCTTCTCTTTCTGCCTTCCTTTCAGCCATTTGCTCCTTTTTCCTTTGCTGCAATTCTTGGTTTCTTTGCTTCTGTGCCTCTTGTTCATTCAGCAAATTGAAGAAATCATCCGATGTCAAAATTTGAGACTGCCTACTAAGGCGTAGGACCCCATTGCGACCTCTGTTAGATGATTGGCGCACTCGTTGCATTGGGAGTTGCAAAAAAGTGCTTCTGCTGCCTGTTGGTTGCTGATCATTGACTTGTGTGCATGGTACATAGTCAGCCTCTTCATCATTTGAGTCATTACCATCGACTCCATCCTCTTCATCATTTTCAGCCTCCCAATTTCTCCCAGTTGTGAAGTAATGGATGACATCTTCAGGATCAACATTCGGTGGTGATGGCATGGACAACCCTTCATCCACTTGAGTGAAATTGAGATGCACCCCTAGGTTCAAAGCTGCATCTTGAAATTCAGATGGCAAATTTAGACTCTCTTCATTTTCAGCTGCCTGATTAGATGATCGAACTGCTAGTTCTTGTTGAATTTCTGTTGCCTCAATGTTTTCTGGATTTGGGGGAATGTTTGCAGAAAAGGTATCCACAAACTGTCCAATCTGTTCCTCATTCCAACCTGCTATCCTCAAACAAGTCTCAGCTGCCATGAACTGTGCCGCTTCATCAGCTGTATCACCCTCAGTTTCTGCTCCCAATGTCGTTCCTTCCTCTTCAACCACAAAAGCTTGGCTTGGCCCCATATCCAAGTCAAGTGCATGTCGATCTAATGGCCAAATTCCTATTTTTCTAAAACCACTTGCAATGTTATTAGGAGTCAAAGCTTGTGCAAAAGATTTAGTGGCAAGTGTTGCCAACTCTTCCCTTCCAATGTCAAGTTGAGGATTTGCAGAGAGCCATATAGTCCTTTGCTGTTTGAAGTAGTTCTTAAATGGTGAGAACACACTAACATCAAGGGGCTGCAATTTGTGACTGCAATGTGCTGGAAGTGTGAGCAAATCTATTCCCATAGCCTTTGCTACTTCAATCATTTTGAATGCCACATGGCTGCCATGACCGTCAAAGATTAGAAGCTTTCTGTTGGTTGGTGACACACCTCCTGGGACATTTTTTGTGAAGTGTTTTAACCATGCCACAAATAATTCTTTGGTCATCCAAGCATGCTCTTGGATTGCCATGCATGCCCTTGGCTCACAGTTAACAATATAGTTTTTAATGTTCCTTTTGGACTTGAACAAATAGTAACCAGGTATAGCTTGACCTGCTGCACTAACACAAGCTAGAACAGTGATCCATTCTCTACTTTTAGCAATTAATTGTGGAACACATTTCATCCTTGTTTTTGCAATAACTCTCATTGCACAATTTCTGCCAGCTTGCACACCTGTTTCATCGCAGTTCCATATGTTGTTGGGCCCATAATTAAGTTTGTTGTACAACTCCTCCAAGTTATCATAGAATGAAGAAACTATTTCAGGCCGCAACATTATAGCTCGATCTGTGTCCACTCCTTCGGGTGTTCGAATTGTCAGATCAGGATGCCTTTGACGAAATCCAACCCACCATGACCTCCCTGGTATCCCATTTGTGAATGGGTTAGGCCTCACTCCAACCATGTGGGCCACCGTTGACTTAAGCTGTGACACTTGAAGGCCATGGCCAATATTAGCCATATCTTTACACCATTGCACAATTTCAGCTTCTTCTTCGTCAGTCAGGATTGTTGGTGGCCCCCTCTTTTTTGTGGATGTCACACCATTGAGCCATGACCGCAAACTGCTAGGCGAGATTCCCCATTTGATCGCTGAACCTCTGATTGTCATGTGATGGTCTTCAACATCTGCAATGGCTTTTTCCATGTCATCCATAGACCAACTTTTGATGCTATGATCTGGGGTTGTCACTTGGTCAGCAGATGGCGGTTCCATTTCTACGTCAGTATTATGAACAGCAGGTTGAAAACCATCATTTTCATTGGTCTGTTCTACATTTTCAGAAATAACTTCCTCATCCATGTTCACTACTAGCTCTTCATCAACATCTGGAACATTGAATGTCACTACACGCGGTACTCTATTCAAGCGCCTCAGACCCGATCTTTTCCTCTTGTGCCTTGGTGCCATGATTGTCAATGATCTTGTACATTGTAAGTGATCAAGTGTCAGAAAAATAGTGTATAAACATTGCAAAACATAGATATAAATACAAAACACAGGTATAAACTTTGCAAAATATAAAACAGATCTATTTTATCATTCAAATCCGCTCGAAAGTGAATGGGTCTAATTCACGTTAGCACCTTCTACAATCAATTTCGCACCCATTACAAATCACTCCTACATATTAATCTCCTTACTAAAGCACCAGACACCAAACACATTACACCCCAAATAATCTTTATTTGGGGTCCGATTGACGCATATGACTAATGTTTTTTTTGTTGGGTATCACATTCTTTTGCATCATTTAATTTGGGTTTACATATATATGTAGATATAGATGTATTTATATGTATTTGTATAAATATATGTATACATGTATCTGTGGATACATATAATTACATAGTTAAATGTATGCATATATCTATACATATACATATATATATCTATATATACATAGATATATGTATGTATATATATCAATGTTCAAAGCACATTGTATAGACTTGGGTTTTGAAAAAAGAGCAGAAGAAATTAACCAAGGGTTTCATAATAATAATTCCTCACTGGTAGGAATACAGAAGTGCGTTTTGAGATAGATGCAGAATATTCCAGGCAAGGGTTTTATGAGATTAATTCATTAAGCACACGAATTTGGAAAAAACCATGCAAGGGTTTTGACAAAAACATATTTATTTTTAATGGGTTTGTCGATTTATGCCCAAAGTGACCTCGGTTTTTTATAGACATGTGTTCAAACCCACGAAATTCCTGATCATTTCTGGAGACAAAATCATGAGACAATCAACTTTACTAGGTCGTATTTAATAATTTAAGCACAAAAGAAAACCAAATTCACTTTTTTTTAGGGTATGTATGTATGTATGTATGCAGATACATACATACATACATATGTACATATGTACCTATGTATGTATGAAGCTGCATACATACATACATACATACATAAATGCAATGTGGGAAAAGGAGTGTAAGAGGAATGATTTATTTCATAAACAAGCAATAATAGTTTTTCAATCATCGAATAAATCCTTCATGGGTCGTGAAAGATGCAGAAGAAAATGATTAACCAGTACCATTGTTTGCATTTTAAAAGGATAGGCAAAGGATAGACATATACATCGATTTGCTGAATGAACAAGAGACACATAATGTAAAATGACAAATATATGTATGGTAGCCTGTTGTATGTGCAATGTATGTATGTATCTGCATACATACATACATACATACATACATACATACATACATACATACATAACTGCAATGTGGGAAAAGGAGTGTAAGAGGAATGATTTATTTCATAAACAAGCAGTAATAATTTTTCAATCATCGAATAAATCCTTCATGGGTCGTGAAAGATGCAGAAGAAAATGATTAACCAGTACCATTGTTTTCATTTTAAAAGGATAGGCAAAGGATAGACATATACATCGATTTGCTGAATGAAAAAGAGACACATAATGTAAAATGACAAATATATGTATGGTAGCCTGCTGTGTGTGCAATGGGAAGTAGAAAAATATAAACAAATGCTACGCTATTGTATTGGACAGCCAAATGAAACATATTTAAACAGACTAATAGACGTATATATGTGTTTGTCTATGTATATATATATACACACACATATACATATTAAACCCTGATAAATGACCCCCCCTGACAAATGACCAAAAATAAACAAATATAAATAGGTACACATATAAGAAAAAATAAATAACAACAATAAACCCTGATATAAACACTGAAGTAAATGACAAATGAGCAAAAACACACAAATATAAATATAGGTACCATAGTCTGCATTTTCAATGGATAGGCAAAGGAAACACACATATACATCGATTTGTTGAATGAACAAGAGACACGTAATGTAAAATGACAAATATATGTATGCTAGCCTACTGTATGTGCAATGGAAAGTAGAAATTTCTTTACAAATGGTAGAATGTATAAAGTAAGAAGACACTGCATAAATGAAAATAACTATAAGTACATACTCTGCATTTTCAATGGATAGGCAAAGGAAACACACATATACATCGATTTGCTGAATGAACAAGAGACACGTAATGTAAAATGACAAATATATGTATGCTAGCCTACTGTATGTGCAATGGAAAGTAGAATTTTTTTAACAAATGGTAGAATGTATAAAGTAAGAAGACACTGCATAAATGAAAATAAATATAAGTACATACCTGAGACTTTGGATATAAGAGGAATGTGCAGAGGAATGTGCATAAAATCTTTGTCGTTGCTTTCAACTTTGCTGGGAGTAACATGCAATTGTGAATGTTGCTGGCTACTTTCCCCCTCTTATTTAGGAATTCGAATCTGACACTTGAATGCATTGAAATTGGTGGTTGTGTTTGAATTTTGAATTTGTTAGAGCATTTGAATTTGAAGCTGCAAGTTACGTAGGTTTTTAAAGATGATATGCATTCAATTTGGTGGTTGTGTTTGAATTTTGAATTTGGTAGAGCATTTGAATTTGAAGCTGCAAGTTACGTAGGTTTTTAAAGATGATATGACTGAGTTGTGCATTACATTTGGATTTGATGTTTAATTGGGGAGCCTTACACCTATATTTAATTGTGCAGGTACCTACAGGAAATGAAATAAATACATATAGCTGACAGGGAGTGTGTGAAAGACTGTGCAAAGGAGATTGTGATTATGTCATCTAAAGCACCAGTAGCTGTGCATGTATACTTGTAAATATAAAATGTAGTGAGGGACAAACATTTGCAAGTGGGGGTAATTGTAAAAAGTAAATGATTTAAATGAAATTGTAAATGGGCCTTTTTATGTGCAAGTGGACTTCTTTTATAAATGCAAAGGCATGTTTAGTTGTGTACTTTGATTGGTGAGTGACTCATTCTGTTATGAGCAGCTATTGGTGTTGTTGTAATTTTCTATTGGTATTGTTGTAATTTTCTTTTTGTTAATAAAAAGTTTTTTAGTGGATTAGAGTTAAATTTTTTTTGGGGGGTGGAGTGAACCTGGAGGTGGCGGTTATTCAATGGGTGGTAGCTACTGGCTCTTCTCCCCTATCTAACATTAAAAAAAGTCTATATAAAAAAATATATATCATTGTCAAGATGCCTATTCTATTTAAATCACATATCTAATAATAAATATTTAGCATAAAATTTTGGCTAATTAAACTTTATTTTAACCAGGAGCCATGACCTAGGTGACAGGTCATAGGTCTAATTAATAAGTATTAGACAGCGTACATTGGTGATGCAATAATTGATAATTTCGAGGGGGAAAATTTAGAAAGGACAAAAACTAAAAATTTGCAGTCCACGTTGCAGATTTAAGGATTCATAGTTGCGGTTTTAGGAGCTTCGGGATTTGTTAAACTCGGAAACAAAAACAGTACTGTGAAAGGTGGCTTGTGAATGCTGAGTTTCAATAGAGCCTCTAGTTGCTGAGTTTCATTTGTTGATGCCGTGCTTTAAAAAAAATTCAAGTTTCCGAGTGCAGGAAAGTCTGGGCAGGCTGTTTGATTTCGTAGAGAAAGATATTTTGATTGGAGCAGAGTGGGAGATCAAAATTGCTGACAAACTGTTTTGTTTTTCTCATAAATGATGAGCACTTGGAAAGTGGATAGTGTGCAGCATGAAGGGTTCATCATAGGACCCAAAAATGCTGTCCAAAGTGTTCCTGCCCTTTTTGCTCATCAAATCTCTAGTGCTGGTAAGTCTAAGTATCCGACTTCTGTTCAACAGTCTTCCCTGCAGGCTGTATCATCCAATTCTTCCGAAGCAGTGGATTTTCACGGACCAAATTTCCTTTCTCCATTTTCATTATCCTCGGTAGGGAACAAACTGAATTCTGCACCTGTGTCCCAAAATCTCTCTGCTTTGACACATGTGATTGATGTCGAGAACGATTGTTCTACATCTTCAACGTTTTGTACTAATTTGCATTTCTCTCCCTCCTCAATCTCACAACATCGACATCCAACTGTCGCCCCCCCTTTCCTTCCTCATCCATCAGAATCTTCACGGAGTTCTTCTGTGATGCCGCCCTCTGAATTTGCATTTTCTCAGTCTATGTTTACTGGGGATTATATGCAACGGAGCTATCTTGATACAGATTCTGGGAATCCTTTGGAAGATTTTTTGAACTTCCCTGATGCTGCCTCTGAATGTAGTCAGTATGATCAAAGCGCTGCTAGTAGTGGACTGGTTGTTGGCGATCGTTCTAAGCCTGCAGACTGGCCAGATTGGGCACCTCAACTAGCTCCTGAGGAGGACTCTTTCGCTGCCACTTGGCCTAACTTCCTTCTTGTGGAAGGTGATGGAGATCCTGGCTTGAATGTAGGTATCCTTTCCCTATAATCTCCATCAGCTTCATGTTGAGGTGGCCCGAATGCTTATACTTTCTCATATTTCACCCAATTTGAAACAGTTGCTTGCTGCTTCAATTTTTTTGAGCTTGATAAACTGATTTCTTTTGGTAAAATTTCACTCTCTTAACAGACAATATATCAAGCTCAAAATTTGCCAAATACAGACTCGGTTTTATCCCAGAGGCAGCTCTCTCCGGAGTTCCATGCCCCTACGGGAGGTAATCAATTGGCTGCAAGCTCAACATTCTCTGGAACTGGGACTTCTAGCAAGCCGCGGTTGAGATGGACTCCAGAACTACATCAAAGATTTGTGGAAGCTGTTACGGAGCTAGGTGGTGCTAGTAGTGAGTAATTGGCATCTTATGGAGTGAACAGTACCATTTGTTATGTTTTTCGTAACGAAGTTGAAAGCTAGTCTGCTGATGAATCATATCTGGCATGTAGAAGCGACACCAACAGGTGTTTTAGGGATTATGAAGGTGGAGGGCTTGAAAGCAGATCACGTGAAAAGCCACTTGCAGGTTTGTTATTTGAAATGATGATTTCCGTACATGTGGAAATTGCTTTGCTACAGAATTCTCTTTTAAGGAACATAAATTCTGCTGTGTTAATTTGCAGAAATATCGGACTGCCGTATGCACTCCAGATCAAACAGAAGGTACAAATATATATCATCATGTCGTGTTGAGTTTGTCCTTCGTCTATAAGAACTAAAATTTTGTGTGTTATAATGCCTGTATTAGACTCTCCATAGAATTCTTATTTATTAGAGAGACTTATGGATGACAAACTCTTGACTGAAAACGTCATCAGACAATGCAATTCAAGCCCAGCCATCATAAACATAATTTTATTTTTAGTCTATTGTGATAGAATTAACATAAATTATATTACAACTTAAAAATAAGAGATTAATGTCAGTAATGGCATAGTGTGATGGTTAAATCATGGTGTTGTGATCCTTACCACCAAGGTTCAAACCCCTATTGGGATGTTCTTGCTGAGTTTTCATGTGGGGATGAGGTCCCTGAATGTGACCTCACTGGTTCATAGCTCCAATCAAAAGCATTTACCCCCAAATTAAGAAAAAAGAAAAAGAGATTAGTAAAAAATTGAATGAGTGCACCACCTTATGTCTAATGGTCACATGCAGAAGGTCCCATTAAGACAAAAATGGATCTTAGACCATAGAGGTTATTCTTCTAAATTTCGAATGTCACAATTCCAGAATGAAAGTTATAGTTGCCTGGAAGCAAGTGGGTCTACCTTCAGCTTCTAATGCTAGGGAGTGTTTCCAGATACATATTGTCCTTTCATTACTTGGTTGTTACCATTTTTCTCTGCTAAATTCTTGCATTATTTTTCTTTCTTTACTGTAAGAGACAATGAGAGCCCATGGAATGGTAGTTGCATTTTTTAGCAATCCATCTACTTCGTCTTGATCTTTCTGTGGGACGTTCAGCTAACACTGGTACTTCATTAGCCAAAAGCCCAGTTGTTATTTTGAAGTGCTGGCTTACAGTGAATGGATTCTAACAGTCTCCACCTTTTTTTTTCTTATTCTTGAGAATGAAGATCCGGTGGTTGAAAATACATGTAGAAAGCCCAAACTTATCATTTGGACTTAAAAACAATTTAATGTCTGAATTTTGACCAATATTTCTGTTCAAATTGTTATAACCATGATTGTCCACTATTTATCTAAATTATCGCCAGCCACAATGTAAAACAAGAAGTCAAAACAATGTAAAATATGTTTATGTGAAAGAATGTGGATAATTCGGTTCTAGTTAACTTCTCAAAACATATAGGGTCTACTAATAAATTCATATAGATTTTTCAATTTGGGGCAATAAAAGAAAAAAAATAAAGGCAATTAAGGTTAGAGAGCAAGAGAGCGACCCAATGTTGACCCACTCTCTCACAAAAAGGAACATTTTCTTTCTACATCTGAAAGAACAAAACTCATTATTTATTCGTTTGAATTTGAGAACTTTTGCTACTATAGTTAATAGTAACAGATCATATAAACGTCTTAAATGTGGATAATATTTTCTAAATGTTCCATCTCATAAGTAATGAAGAGTTGCCTCATTATGGATCTCTAATGTCCACTTCTTGTGATATGCAGATAGGTAAGATTTATAACTTAGAAAGAAATTGGGTCACCTGAAGTTGCAATTGGCATAATCAATATTCTAGAAGGAGGCGTATTATTCAAATGAGTCTATAAATAAACTAACAAAATGGCAAATTTGTTGGCGTTTAAATTAGCACCTCTGGAGTGCTGATTGTAAACATTTAGCTATTACAAATGTTTTGCAACACTTCTTCGTTATTTAAAGAGGAGAAGTCCCTCTTTGCTGATGTAATGCGTAAGGAAGGGTATAGTAAACTAAGGTCCCAATCTTTTTGTACTCAACGGTAGGACACAAGGGTGCACAAACACAATGCGCCATAGCTAAGCTTTTTCTTTGGTTTTGACAGATCTTAACTATGACTATTCTAGCTTTTAATCTATCCTATATCCTCAAGGTAAGCCGAGCATGAGGGTGTAGGAGCGGGAATGGATTGGTTGGATCACTTGAATCCGCCGTCTCCTTAGAATATGGCCGAGGCTCTGAACTCTCGGATATACGTTGGGATAAGGTTTTATACAAGCAAACACTCTTCATGGTAAGTTGGATCTGAGACCTGCCAAGGAGGAGGAACCCCTATCCGAGGTATGGGCTAGGAAACGACTTACAAGAAACAACAAATTACGATGTCTTGGCCGACAAACTTGCTGAGGAGGAACCCCTATCTAAAGTATAGGTTGAAGGACAATCCATTAGACAACAACAAACGCCAACCATTAATAACAGATATCCAAGGAGGAGGAACCCCTATCCGAGGAGGGAAATGAAACGACAAGCTATTTAAACACAAAGACATTATGGAAGAACTCAAATCCTTAGATCAAATTGCATGTGCCTTTTGACTTCTTTCTTCAAGCTTTCTAAACAAATTACAAATATTGGGACAACAAAGGCACGAAATCATCCACAATTACGATCAACCAATGAACTCTCATCCAAGAGTGAACAAATATTCGCTTTCAAAGCTGTTGGCAACAATGGCGCAACAATTTTGCATAACAAGTAAAGGTTCCACAAATAATGAGCCCAAGGCTCTTATTTATAGAACTCAAAGAAGTGGGCAACCCCAAAATCTCCTTGAGTTAACAATGAGTTCTTGCCAATCAATTAGCAAGATCTATTCCTAAAAAGGGGGAACAAACAGTTAACTGGAAAATTACTTCAATTAATTGAAAGCAAACAGAGAGTCAACTGGAAACTACTTCAGTTGACTCAAAGTAAACTAAAGGTGAACTTTAATGTAAAGTATACCTCCAAAATAGATATCCACATTTAGTGGAGATTTGAGATCCACAAATTATGGAAGTCAATTAGACATCCTTAATCAGTGGGATCTGACAATGCATGATTTGTGGGATATGGAGTTAACTTGGAAAGGGGCATCAAGTTAACTCCAATTACATTTAATGTCCTCTTGAGTTGACTTGGAAAGAGGCATCAAGTCAACTTCAAGTATCATAAATGCCAATTGGAGGGTAAGACGTCCTTCTTGGTGCCTTTACAACTTGGCATTGGTCAACAGTGTTTCTATCCATTCGTTGACTTCTTCAACCTTGGGGGGATTAATGCTCTACAAAATGATGATGTGGCGCTTGAGCATTAATCGCCTGTCGTAAGCTGATGCTGGAAGTCTATACACTGTGTAGCTGCCTCATCGAACTTGGTTGACAATGCTGCCACCTTGGCCAACTTGCAACCGTTCGGATCATCAAGGAAGGTGCTGCGGATGACATCTCTGAACTGATTTTGTACAGTAACCATCTCAATGTATTCTCCTCCCTCGCGCTGATATTCTATGCGAGGAAAGGATATTACCAACGTTCTTGCGAAGTTGATAATATTGGCGACCACCTGTCGATAGTCAATCGATTCTATTGAATGGGCGTCATAGGCTTTCATCTTGTATGCCAGCTGTTCTTTCCAAGCAAAGAGATGTTGCTTGTTTTCCTTCGAGTAGACTGATTGATATGCCAATTGCAAGTCTGCAATTGTGGTCTCATCTTCTGGCCTCTTCTCTGCAATTCTTTGCTTTGATTGTTGAATCTTTGCACAAAGTCCATGCGCTCTATCCCGTAACTGGTAAAAATTTTCCAGTATGCATTTCCCTTTGAGAACAAACTCCTCCACTTGATCTCTCAAGTGTTTTCCGTATGTTATCAACTGTTGATGATTCTGCTCTGTGGGAAGATCCAACAATTCTGGTGGTAAGGCCGAGACGTTTGGGGTACCATGCATTAAGCCAGAGATGTACGACCTCAATTATTGGTTCTCAGCCTTCAAGGTTGCTTTGTCTTTTCCATCCTTGGCCATCCTTTCTTGTGCGCTCACTGAGGCGATTTCGAGAAGGTTTGCCTCCACCTATCGTGTGGTCTTTCCGAGGTTAAGTTTAGACAATGTGAAGTCTTCCACTTGTACCTCATGTATGCTTTTATCTTCTAGTGGGGTAGCAGTCTCTATGATGAGCTCACAACCTGCATTCCTTTCCATGTGAACTTGCTTCTTCAACTTCTTCGCCGGCATGTCTTATGGGACATGGTCGAATTCAGTGAGGTCAAGTTCATAGGAGGGTCTTTCCCTCTTCCTGCATAGGAAACCCTCAAGCCAAATAGAATCTCGGCTAGCTTCGCTAGAAGGAGGAATATGGGGCCTTTGAATGCCCGATGTGTGAGACTGTGCTGGAGTGACGTCTCGTGGTGGCACGTCCAAGTCGATGGGGACTTGCGACTGTTGTGATGGTGGTGATGTAGGCGGTTCTGTTTCTATTATAGGCATCGTTTCTCCTGCTGGCTCTGGTGCAGCTGCTGCTTCTTCTACAACTATTTCTATTACTAGCTTTGGGGCAACAATACCCATGACTATTTCGGGACTGTGTGTGGCTGTCTCCACATGTATCCCTTGTGTTCTTGGCCTTGTATGCTTTGACATCCTCATCCCTTGGGGAGGATTGCACCACTGCTTCTGCCTTGGCTTCTTTCTTGACGTGGAAGGTGGTGTAGACTAAACCTGTTGCGGCTCTGTTTTAGGAAATACCGCCCTCCTTGTCTTCTTGCTGTCAAAGTAGAGTTGACTATTTCTAACAACTCTACTCGTCCTCTCCTCTATAGATGGGTTATCCTTTGCGTACCAATCCACCTTTGGGAGTGGTTGTGAGTCAACTGAATCTACGAAGAATGAGGGGAGAATGACTTCCCCTTCATCGTCAGATAAGCCCTCGATGTCTTTTGACATAAAGTCAACAATTTGTGAGAGCCTGAACCTGCTATAGTTCCTTCTTCGCACTTCATGCTCATCGTCACAATTGACCCAATAATCTTCCAAAGAAGATTCATGTGATGAGTGTTGCTCAAGATGTGCGGCATAGAGACCTCGGGGATCATATGACCTCCTTTTAATGAGGTATTTGAGATTATGCCTCACTGTTTCCCGGCTCATCAATTTGGCATCTGCTGCCAACCTGCATCTATAGAGTCCCATCTCGATGGGAAAGTTCACAGCTGTCTTCTTCTTTAAGTGCAAGTGAATGTGAATTTCAGATAACTGCCTTAGGAATTCCATGAAGACTACCCTATCTGAAGGGTATTGTGGCATCATGGCGGGGTGACCAATGTAGCCATACACGCGTATGTAGGAGAATGTAGGGAATTGGATAAACCAATCTGTCCAATCCGCCATTGCTTCTTTGGCTGTTTGTGAAATACATACGTGCATCTCATGGTCTAGATCTCGCACGGTGTGCATGACGAAGTGATCACTTGTTCTTTTGAAGTGTTGCCCTGCTTGAGTAAACTCAAGACGTGTAAAGTGCTCACGA
This sequence comes from Sequoia sempervirens, assembly GCA_007258455.2. NCBI lineage: Eukaryota > Viridiplantae > Streptophyta > Pinopsida > Cupressales > Cupressaceae > Sequoia > Sequoia sempervirens. The sequence continues at coordinate 24,098 of VDFB02006960.1, read as the reverse complement.
ACCTTCTGCACACCTAAGATTCCCACATTTAATATCTTTGAACTTTGCCTTTGAAGGCTTATCGTGCATACTGTAAGAACACATGAAACCTATGAGCTTCTAGAAACCTGGTAATCTGTTGGAGTGTATCACTGATTAGAGTGGCCCAGTCGTAATGTTCCCTCTTGCTGATGATTTTTGCAATGACATAATACATCCACGACCATAATTGATTGCCATCCTCTTGTCCAGTGATTCTGTTGGGTAGAGTGATTAACATTGCATACTCATTTTTGCATTCTCCTCGTCCAAGCAACTTAGGCAAGTTAGCCTTTTTCACTTTCAGCCATTTTCTGTCATTATTCCTTGGTAATTGCTCTTGGCTGCCTCAAATGTCTTCTCACATTCTGTCACTGACATGAACTTGTTGGTAGGACATGGTGGAATATCAAAACACTTTTCTATATCCTTGGGCTTTAGATTGTAGATTATCCTCCCATCAACTGATCTGATTTCTCTCGTGGTAGGATTGTAATGCTTAATACAAGCAATTACAAGTTCTACACTCTGTAATGTGATGGGGATGAACACAACTTGAAGCAATCCAGACTCTTCTATGTTCTACAACGTGATTTGATTTATGCCCTCCAAGTCTTCTAGATCAACCACTGGGCTTACTTGATGCAAGTTCGTGTCAATTGTTTTCAGGTAATCATGGTACAAGGCTATCTTGGTCTTGTATTGTATCTAAGAGTACTGCATCTTGAATAACTTAAAGATTGACTGCACACTTGACCTTGTTATGACAATTTTCGGAAACCCCTGAAAATAGTGCCCTGTCGAGAAGTATTTTTCTGGAAAAAATCTGGCACATGGGTTTTGTTCATGCTTCAATGCTGAACGAACCCAGTTACTTAGAATTTTGATTCTAGAACTTTTTTGGAAAAACCCCCAAAAATAGGGGCAGCAAGTTTGTTGATTCTAGAAAATCTGACAAGATGGGTTTTACTGGAAAATTATTCTGAGTCTGCCTAGTTGATCAGATCTGTGGTAGCCTGCTGGTTTGTGTGACATGCAAGAATACCTAAAACAAGAAAAGAGGAAGTAGACAGAAGATGGATTGGAAGTTTTTAATCTGACTCCCTGAGAAAATCTGTCTCTGAATCCAGCCTCTGATTGGAAAACTTCTTTTGCCTCTGATCTTCAAGAAATATTGAAGAACGGACAAAAACCTTGGTCAAATCCAAAAATGGTGTCCTTGAGAGCTTATTGCTGTTCTTGATCATCAACCTGCAAAGAAATAATGGAGTGGGACGCCTAGATCTTCTTTATATAGACTTAAGCCTGAAACCCTCAAGTTTGGGAACCTAACTCATGATCAAAAGCTGATTTGGCTTGATCTGAAGTTCAAAAAGGCGATTTCCACTAATTGTGGAGTGAGTTAGCCAAGTTTGCCTCAAAATATCTTAACTTTAAGTCAACAAACTTGCCTTTGACCTCTTTAGGCGTCCCTTTTGAGTTTCAAGTGCTTTTTATCATTTTTTCTCTGTTGAATGACCTCCGTTTGATCTTTGCTCTAGATTGACCAGATGATGCTGAGAGGTTGGTGACAGATTCACTGAGTAGCTGGATCTAAGTTGAAGAGATGGCCTGGGAGGCATTAGGCCAGAAAGCTGAGTTTGTGGCCTTAAAAAGAAGGGCGCTTTCTTCCTTGCCTTAGTCATTTTTGTTGTCTGTTCTTTCAATCTCTTCATTCTGACCCCCTGTGCTTTGATTCAGAATCCCCATTGATCGGAGAATCCGATGTTCTCGTTTGATGTCTCATTAGGTAACTAGCTCTACTCCTCAAAGGATGACTGGAGTTTCAGTTTACAAAAGCCAGTTAAGGGTCATTTAATGCAAGGGCGCCCCTCATTAAAAAGGGCGCTTTTTCCTTCTTGTTCAGTGTTTTTCATCCTGAAAGATGCTTCAGTTTGATCCATATTATCTAATGATTGACTTGTCAGATGCTCTTGCTTGCAGTTACATTGTCGAGATTGACCTAGACTGAGAAAACTGTCTTGGGAGGCCTTTTGACATTTGACAACATCTGGAGGTTCAAAAAGAAGGGCTCCTTTCCTTGGAAAGGGCGCCTTTTCCACCTTGATCATCATTTCGAGAGCCATTTCTAATGTCTTCGTCAACTGCCTCTTTTTACTCTGTTGACAATTGCCGGTGATCACTTCGTCAAATGATCTTGCTGATTGTTTCGTTGTCGAGCCAACAGGAGAACGCCGAGGATGGCTGCCTTGGATGATTCAACAGGCTGTATTTGACCCTTGAGAATCAAGGGCGCCCCTCTTTGAAAAAGGCTCTTTTTGCATCATGAATTGATTTCTCCTTCATAACGTTTCCAGAGTTAGTCAAATTTTGACCTTTTTCAGTTTCAAAAATCTCCTCCGTCAAAGATCACCATTTTGGACCTTTTTCGCCATGGTTGCATCATTGGACTTTTGAAGCTTAGCTTTCAGCACCTGGTACTAGCCAATCTACCATTAATGGCTGCAGAGCTCCTAACTTTGTTCTTGAAAAACATAAATAGACCCACCAGAGTAAAACGTGTCTTTTGATGATTCTGACTTGACTAATGTGATCGTGAAGTCATTTAATTCTATCAAAATCATTTTCAATCATTTCTGGGAAGGTCCTATTTTTTGGGGGTTTCCCTGAAAATAGGGGCATAAAACCCTAATTTTCAAAATTTCAGAATTTTGCACGTGTTACTTGACAAAAACCCACAAAGCTCCTATGTTTGGTTTGACCTAAAACAAACTTTTGACGACATTTTATCATGATTTAGCTCAATTTATACAGAATGCCAAAAAATTATTTTGGGTACAACAAAATGATAGAGCATGAACTGAATTATGCTAAAAGATGTAGACATTTATAATGAGGGATAAACACTAGACACGAAGGAGAAGTTGTTGAATGTTCCATGAAAAACAACAAATTGTAAAACTAGTGAAATTGAAAATTCATCCTGAACTTCTGCTAGAAACTTTTGAGAACGAAGGACTAGATGCCACAATACCCCATATTTGGTAAATAACCTTTGATGTCATCCTTATCCTCAAAATTGCCCTTAGTTTAGAACGAATTGAATACAAGTCATTTCTCACAAAGAAAAAATGTACCAAGATTTGACATAGAAATTAAAAACACATATTTAATTGTTTAATTTATATTTAGCAACCTTCTGAAATATTTAGACTTACGAAGAATAAACAAAAATCAACAAGCTTTGGCACACGTAAAACATGATTTTAAGTGACACATTTTGATCCATAATTAGTATATAGTATAGATATCCCATTACTAATTTAGCCACACAAATCTTAACTTGTTCACTTTGAAACTTGGGTAGCAAATTTGCTTTCTTCTTTTCGTTTGCTTAGAGAACAGTAAAATATTGTGCAAGAAATGAATTCGTTTTAAGTGCTGAAACTGATTAGAGATAGCTCAAGTATGTGATTAAATAAATAAGAATTGAAACATCAGAAGAAACTCAGCACAAGCACAAGAGAGTACCCTAGAGAACCTAATGTGGGATGAAATTCTAGAAGACTAAGGCAACTTACCTTCTCTAGCCTCTGTCTTTGTTGGAAGCACAAGCTTATGTCCTTCTTGAGGCCTTCAAAGACACCGGCCAGAAAAATTACAATATCTAAACACTTGCAATGCTTTGCAATTTGTTTAGAATACACTACTTTACTGCACTCGACTATGAAGAAGTAACTAATTTTTGTCAATCCAATTCTATTAAAACTCAAGGATAATGCATCTAGATTGTTTTTGAATGACCCCTGAGGGAATCTTTGACCTATTACAGCAATGTATTTTTGAAAACAGAAACCCTAAATTCATAGCAGCAGAAAAGATATTGCCTGAAACTGTCCTCTAACTGTTTAGTTTCTTATGGTGAAACCTTCAGATTAAACAGGGTGGAACCATCACTAATGGAAAAAGCCACCATGGTGGTTTTTCTCTAGTACTTGCTGCATTTGGTGTATCTAAAACCGCCACCTGGTCCATCTAGCTATTTCAAAATCATCACTTGCTACATGTGGTGGTTGCAAACTGCCACTTGCTGCTTGTCATTTGCACAACTAATGTTTTTAATTATTTTTAACTGGGACCTGCTTCAATTATGGTTGATCCTGAGATTTAAAGGCCACCTTAGAACTATCTGCAATGTCTATAGACTCCTATACGACTGTCATACCTCATTCTAGGTTGAATTTGATTGTTTAAGAGAGTTTCCAAGTTTCATTGAACCAATTTGATTAACAACAAGAATACTGAGTTTTTTAGATGATACTCACTTTCATTATCCAATTTGGATCACACTTCCCCAATTTGGAGGCTTTTTGTCCCCAAAATCTTAGAGACTTAAGAAATGAGAAAACAATTCCCCCACGTTCTCTTTAAAATACTGCTTTGCTTTGCTTGCTACTTGTTCTTTTAATTTAATTTTCTGACATTCTTGCTCTCCTTTTCTTGATGTTCTCACATTTTCCAGTAAGACAATATCGTTTCTCATTTCTTTTCTTGAGCAGTAATAGCAATGTCTCCAAGCAAAGGTAACAAAAGCCCCCCTTGTTAATCATTTGTCACGGACTCAAAGAGATGCAAGTTCACAAAATTCATAATTGATTAAATCTTTGTAAAAGGACCATACCTAAATGGTTTCAATTTCTTGGCTTTACTTTGGAATCTTTTCTTGACCAAATACAACCATGCATTGTACCCAACTTGGCACCTGTGCTCAACCCTATGCTGATTAGGTTTGCTTTGTACTTGGCTTCAAACACCTTCAACCCCTTCTGCACTTGGAGGTGAATTGCCTTACATTCTTAATGAAGATATCAACTTTGCAGATTTCCAAATCCACCTTTTGTTGTTTCGTTTGTGGCTGCTGCATTGCTGCATCAAATGGGTTAGGAGGTAAGTATTTAGAACAAGTTGTAAAAGGAGATCTATTTGTAGAAGACTAAATTGTGCTGTTATAAGAAAGTTGAATATATGCCAAATTCTCATTTGAAGTCTAAGGTGCTCCCTGTTATACCCCTCAAGAGCTGCAACAAAGTTCTATTCCCATTGGTTTGACCATCTATTTGTGGATGAAAGGAATTTGACCTGTTCAACATGGTATCCATCTTCTCCCACAGCATAGCCCAACTTTTTTGCATTAACTTGGAATCCCTATCTAAAATAATAGAGTTAGGAACACCAAAGTGAACCCACACATTAGTGAACATAACTCAACTGCATCATTGCCTTTAAATAACTTTCTACTTGGAATGAGAATGTACAAATTGTCCAACCATTGTACAACAACAAACACATAATCATGCCCTTTTTTTGATAAAGGAAATTGTCCTACAAAATCTATGGAGATTGATTCTCATGGTTTAGAAGTAAATGGTAATGGCACGCATAAACCCAACTTCATGTTTTCTATGCTTAAATTTTGCTACACAACCCATGTCCCCTTATGAACTAAACAACATGATTTTGTGATATTTGGCTAATACACATACCTTTGCAAATTTGCCAATGTCTCTGTTGCACCAAAATGACTTGTAAGTTGTAACTGTGACAGGACAAGCTTTCCTTATGACTGAATCCTTGTTTCTTTACTATGCAACTTTCCCAATTTGTATAGAAAACTTAATTGAAAATAGTAATCTTTGTTGTGTCCCTTTTCCAGAACTAAAAGAATTAGTATTTTAAGTTGGGTCCAATCACTTTATTTTCGAACAGGGAACTTAAATATTATTATAAGGCCTATGTAATATTTAAATAAGTATTTTAACACTTTATTCAATATGTAATTCAAAAAGGTCTTTGGATGTAATTTAAATTTTTTTTTTAAGTACTTCGAGGGAAAAATAAATTAAAATAAAAATAAACATAAAAATAGAGGGCCAAAGTGTGCGCCTATAAAGAGAGGTCAAAGCACAAAGCAAAACATCTAATTTTTCTGTCATGCCCCGTTGAAAATCGCAGCCTATAAGAATCGCTGCCTTAAGAAATAAATATACAGCGTTCTCTTATGCAAATATACAACATCATGCCTATGGCGGTGTGGACCCACAAGTTGTGCACACATACGATAACTGTGACTTAGTATGTATTCGTGCCATTTGAAATAAACATTGACTTCCTTAATGTAATATCCCTTGCTAGTTCTAATGTGAATTTTCCTTCAAGGAATATTGTCAGGTTCACTAAAATGTGTACAAAGATCTTGGTTGCTAAGAGCCCTCTAATACTTCCAGGGTTTTTCACCCTAAAGGAGAGGGATAGACCAAAATGGACAATGTTCACACTTCTGAAACCACTATAATATTCCTTGCAATATCTGACCCTAATTTGCTGATTAAGGCCTCAAGGAATAATGTCAAACACTTCTCATACAACCTCTAAACTTGCTGTTCTGTGTTTTCAGTTCGCTTTGCTTGTTTGAATGGTTTCACATGAAGTTTAATGCTTGCAAATTAACACTACAATGTCTAGCAATGATCTAAGATGATAATGCAATTCTTTTTGTCTTTTTTGAATGCATATACATGAACTCTATATGAAGAATGTGCACCTACAGCCAAGTAGCATTTTCACAAACACTTGGCATGCAAACTAGTATGATAATTAAGAGCATTATAGATATGAACATTACATCAAACAATTGGCATGCAACTTATTCCTCCTTTATTGATTGACCATTTAAGTACAATGCTGATATGATTAGCCAAGACTCTTGGCTTTACAATGACTGCTCAAAACAATGCCAAAATCCTACAGCAGCACCTAAATGCAAATAGATATACCAATGCAAAATAGATTTAACGAGATGCAAGAAACTGGAATAAAGTTCACCTATGCTTGAGGAAGACGTGACAAATTGTATGCAATGAATGAAGGCTTCTCCTAAGCCAAATCAGACCCTAACATATGCTGCCCCTGTTCTGATATCAGACCTTCAACTAAAATTGTAGATAGCTGCAATCCCTGATTTCTCTCACCAAATATCATTGCCAAGTCTCAAGGAATCATGCGCCTAAATGCCCACATGGAATCGATGCATGTAGTGACCTCCATGATCAAAATCGCATCTCCCAGCTATGACTGTCATAAACATATCAGAATATCATATCATGCCAAAATCGCCTCAAGTGATGATGAAAATGTTGTATCTCAATCTGCAAATAACTCCTAATCGAATCTCCTCAAATTTGGCCCTTGGCCACTAAATTTGCAATGGTGAGATGACTGAAATATTACCTCCAACAGCTGCAACCCTTCAGTAGATAGTTTCACTACCTCAGTTATGCAAATCAATGGGATAATTCGTTCCCAAAGACCTCCAATGTAGACTGCAGAAACCCAAAGCTTCTCCACAACAAAGCATATCAAAATCAAGTATCAAATATCCTACATGCCTAGAAGCTCGGCCAGCCCCTTCTCTTTATACTTTTTCTTCCTCTTGAGGTCAGCCATCTAGAAGCTTCAATTAAATCATTAATAATACTATTTTATATTTGCACTTTATTATAATATTAAAATACAACTTATAATTCATTAAGTGCAAAGATGATGGCAAAACATTATGTTTTCCAACATCCTGATAACACATTTTGTTTTCTAACATTCGGCATAACATAGAAAACCCCCTTATAACTATTGAATCCAGGAGAAGAAGCCATCCACAGACTAGGTAACTGCCTCAAAGACCCTCTAACCACTCCTATTAGCCTAAGAGGGCCACTGATAGGCTAATCATATTGATGCGAATGTCTAATTAGAAGGGGACATTACACTTAATACGACTCCCTTAGGGTCTCTTATGATTCACCCACTATGCATATGTAATCGACGCTCCTAGTAGGGGGCCGATCAAGATTAAAAATAATGACAATTAAAATAATAATAATAAATATAAAACAAAGCCCCCAAAAGCAGCGCTTAATCAGGAAGGGGTGTTACTCTTGCAAGGCAATGATTGCATGAAGAGGTATGACTCTATCAAGAAAATGATATATAAGGAAGGTCAAATCACTTGGAAATCTGAAATAAAGCAGCATATTGGAAGAAATGGAATAAATTACAAGAGATCTATTGGAATTCAGTACTATTTCCAAGAATATATTTGGGAAGTAAGTATATATATGATTATGCAATAGTGATGCAATATATATATATATATATATATATATATATGATTATGCAATAGTGATGCTTGCAGCAATTATTGAGCCCTATAAGTAATTATGATTCTTTAATATAAATATGGATAATATATTCTTATTCGTTTGATTTTCATAAAGCAATCATATTAGGAATTGGCAAGAAACATGTTGGGGAAGGGCGGTATAGGAATTGTCTTGGTTGAATGTTCCTACAGGAATTGTCTTGGTTGGATGTACTCACAATGTAAGTACACCACCCTAAGTTGGATGGGATTGTCTTGGTTGGATGTCTGTCACTTGGGGCCAAGGGGGGTATGAACATGCCCTTGGGCTTACTTGTGATGAATAGTTTTTCTAGCACCCTATCATGCATTTCCCTCCAATCCCTACCATGATTGGTTATTGGAAAATAGTATATATATTGGATTCAAATTGAAGTTGTTATTCATTATTTCATAAATGTTAATAGTTCATTTATTTTTAAGTTCAATATTTATCATATAATTTACTATGGAATATTATTTGTAAAACAATTTTATGTGGTGTAAGTGTCTCTTAAGGCAATTTCAAGCATACTTCCAAGTAGGGGACATTACATTGTCATTTCAATTATTCCTTCCAATTTGGAGTTTGAAGCATTCAAGGATGAAAACACTTGGTGTGGGAAATCCATTTGAGACTATTCTATTCAAGATTGCATTTGGGCTTATTGATTGCAGTTATTTGATTCATGTTTGCAAGCAAATTGTTCAGCACTGTCAAATCAGCATTATTTGGAGTTTTCACGCATATGTACTGCTGTTCCATATTGAATATCAACATTTTTTTGGAGAGTTTTCCTTGCTAATATTTCATATTATTTGCTGTTGAGCAGAAAATCTTTATTGCTGCCCTATATTAATCAGATCACACCAATTAAGTACTGTCGTACACAACAAATTTCAAACCAAGAGAACCGTACAAGTGGAAAGAGAAGGTATTAAAGCTGCCATACAAGTCTCAAGAGTCTCCAAAATCTGCTTTATAATGTCCCTAACTGGACAAACTTAGAAATAAATGACTTGCAAATTGTAATGATGGTTAAACATCAAATGTAATCATCAAACCCTATCTGATCCATTATTATCCACTGTAGGAAACCCTTGCAAATTCAATCATTCACTTTCAAATAAGAATCTAATCCTTCCAAATGCTGATATAAACCCTTACTACATCTTACTAGCAGATCTAGCTTGAAATAATCAATTCTCAATCCAATACATTGACTGATTCGTGGTATGAGCAAAAATATCCTTTTTATTTTATGATTTTTTTTGTATTTTAAAAGGGCTTTAGTAAATGCCAATTTAATTAATCAACCCTAGGTAGTGTTGATGTGATTTTTATGACCGCACCAATCAGCAGAACAAAGTTGTCCGAAGGCTACTCCGTTCTCTCTTGATCAAAGTATTCCATGCGCTAAGATTGCAAGAAAGTTCGCACATTCAACTCCAAGGTTCCAAAATACTTAGAATACCCTCAGTTGGTTTGATGTGAATTGTTGTTTTCACAAGGGGACTTACACAATTGTTCAAAATTCTTGCAGTTAACAGTAAATGGATGATTGGAAGGGATTTGTATAATGCGGATGATTTAGCAATATGGTACGTTCTCCTAAAACTAACCCAAGATGAACGGAAAGTAAATGAGTGTAAGGGTAAGATGGTTCTATATGCTACTCTAAGGTGAGATGTGGGATCAATCTTAACAAGCTTCAACCAAACTCTGCTCCGCCTCATGCTGGACAGCTTATACAAAGTAGGTGCAATCTTCAAAGGGATAACGGGAAATTTTCAAATTACAATCCAGCATCTAGATACCATCAAGACGACGCATACCAAGATGTGAATTGCAACTGAAGTTAAGCTTATAAAATTCTCCAGTCGACCACGCAAGGAAAACTTGCCGTCAGCAAGCCGCTAGTGGTATGGAATGAAACGAAGTTGCCTTGATCAATGCCACACATCCACATCTACTATCTACTTGCATGAAATGAAAATGCTACTTCTTAAACTACTTTATGCTATCTTACGCTACTTGGAATTGAAGGGACGAAGAAACCTTGCTAGCTAATCACAATGAAGACAAATCTCACCATCAATGCAAAGATCTTCTATTATGAAAGTGTTACACAACAATTTCTTACAAAAGTTTTCAAAGGAAAACTTTCCTTCTCCTCCAAACTATGCTAAACTATCAAGCAAAATGTCTACTCTGCTCTACTCTCTAGTCTGATCTCCAATCTCTAGTTCTGATTCTAATGAATTACAAATGAGGGGGACTCCCCCTTTTATAGATAGCCCAGTCCAAAGGGCGGCTAGGGCTACAATCAAAAGAATGGCTAAAATTAAGCCACCTCATCCCTAACCCTAAAAACTGCCAGAATGGGGAGTGGTACATTAAATGAATCAAAGATTCCCACTCACTCCCCAAATAGTAAAGGCAATTAATGCCCATAATCAGTCTTCTAGAAGATCATCGTCCAGTAGTGCATTCCCATTCTCCTTCTCTCTGGCTACAAACTCAATGAACCTGCCAAGTACAGCCTCAACCTCCTGAACTGAAATGGGTGGAATGCAATCAAGCTGGAACTCTAACACCGTGACTGAATGTTCATGCCTTGTACGAGATTTCCTCCAAGCAACTAAGGAATCCTGCGTGCTTTGGATCAAGCTGGAGAAAGTAGAAGTGTTCTCAAAGTCATCTTGTACGAAGGTCTTCACCTCTGAAAAGAAAGGCACCAGCCTACCCCTCAAATTATCAACAATCACCTCATCTGGATTCAACCGCCTAGCAAATATGGCCTCGAAAGTATTCTGGACTCCATCAATGATATTGGCCATAGCCTTCCGTACTCTAGTTGAATCCGCCTGTGCTGCGTCGAAGAAACCACGTCCTGTGATTGCTGAAGAATACCATCTAGAAAAGTCATACCTGTTATTCTCCTGAATGACCCCTCCATCAATCAGCAACCGCAAAGGAACATGTCTCAATGCCTCAAGACGCTGAATTACTTTGCTCTGATAAACAGAAGTATCACCCCAGGCCTGATCAACTGCCTCCATTCGTGCCAAAATACTGGAAGCTTGCTGAAAAGCAAGAGCAAGGTCCTCCATAAATTTTTCTGTCTCAACACGAACTCCTGTGACCCACTTATCTGCCTCCTGTGCCATTTTCCCTAACTCCAACAAGCCACTGATTGACTCTCTAGGTATCTCATTGGAAGCTCTATCACTGGAATCTCCTGCCCACGAGGACGAGACAACTGCTGCACATATCCTATCAAAGCCTTATGCTCTCTTTTCAACTTCTTGTACTTTCCTTCCGTTTTAAATAATCGTCCTTGAGGGCGAGGTAGGAGTTATCACACTCTACAATCTGTGCACCTGTGGGGTGTCCTAACTCGGAGTTGTGACCACATAGTTTTTGGGTACTGCTTCATCTCGGTCACAATCAACCTGTGGCACTGCCATGTGAAGGGTGCGGGAACCATCCTCATCAGTTGATATCTTTGAAAACTTTCGTGCTCTCTTCTTCTGTGGAGGTGCGCTGATCCTATTCAAAAACTCTTCCATTTCAACTATTGGATCAATCTCCTCGCTGGGGCTTCTTCTCATCCTGTCTCTGAGCCAATCAGGCACTGTATACTGTATATCAAATGGCTGCTGTTCTTGTGCCTCTACTTCACGGACTTGTTCAACTTCTATATCATTCTGGTGAGGCTCATCATCCTCAAGTGGCTGAGTATCTCCTGAAACTATATCATCATCCTCCAAAGCCGCCTCTAACTCTTGCTGAAACTGAGGGTCAGTAGCAGTCCCCTCATCAGTCTGCTGATCATCTCTACTAGGCGCGTTGACGCTCTGGCCAACTGACTCCCTTCGAGGTGGCTGATTATTTTTTTGTACCGCTTGCACCTGATTCAATGCGTTTCTTTGATCAACAAATAAAGAAATCTCCTGTATACTTGGAGAACGTGTCTCCAATGGCGTGGGTGATTCAACTGCAACTCTTGGAGGCTCCGGCTGAACAGGCTCCTGCCGAACTGGCTCTTTCCTTCTAGATTCCGGACCTCGTGTGATTTGTTTCTTCTTGTTGGTGGTGGGTGTCCTGTGATCCCCCATTAAATTGTAAGTCAATGCAATCGACCTACTCTTCAACCTGCTCACATGCCTGTCAACCCATGCTCTAGTAAATGTCAAGACTGGAATAGAAAGTGTGTCCAAGTCAGCAATCTCTGGTTCTGACCAATCCGGGAGCGGAAGTGGAGTATCTCTCACTGCCTCATAATCTGGATGGACAACGTCCATGTCCTCATTTACTTGGTCTGGTACCGGAATGACTTCACACTCCCTCATCATGTTTATTGGCAACCTAGAGAACACCCTCTTCTTGACTTCAGCCTCGTCCGCTGCATCAGCCCAATAATCCTCAATGTTTGCCTTATGTTTAAATTCCTCTGACAGTACCCATTTGATGTTGTTATGTGGATCATAGCGCTGTCGGCTGGTGTGATAGGAAAAGTGATAAAACTGAAGCTCGCTCTCGGTTTCTTTGGCTGCTTGTAATGAAGGACACACTTCATCGGAATTTCCCATGACAGTTGGGAAGTCAACACCTCCGTTCTTCTTTTTCTTCTGAATTTTATCGTAGGCAACCAATTGCCTAGATATCTCTAACATTAAAATTCTGTTGGTTGGGTACTTAGGCAGTCTGTATGGATATGAAGAAAATCCTTGCAGCCTTATGTAAGAAAACTTTGGAAATTGTATAAACCAGCACCCATACCTCTCAATCAATTCCTGGGCTTCCCTCGAGATCCTGTGATGCATCCGCTCCTGAAGCAATCTCGCGATGTGCAAGGTGAAGGCGTCATTGACACGCTTGTAATGAGTAGTACTCGTTAAATGCAACTGCGGACAAGCCTCATGAATTTTGAACTGGTGAGAGCCACAACCAATAGGCTCCTTATATGAAATTCCTCTGTATTTCGTCATACGAGCCAGCATGTAAATGATGTAAGAGCCCATATAGAACGTCTTCGTTCTTCTCAAGCTCAGGAGCTGCTCATGCAAATTGTCACTGATCATTGCAGCCCAGTTGACGTACTCCTTTCCTTCCAGCACGAGGTTGATGTAATAGAACATCCATGGCTCAAAAATAAACGACTGCGGGCAGCGTCCAACTCGACTCAGCATCATGATAAGATCACAATACTCCTGCTTTAGGTCATCTGATATAATTTGTCTCGGCAGCTTCGTACGAGAGGGCTTGGGGTTGCTCATCTAGTGAGTATTGATCGTTTCTGTACATCTCTCGAATGCAGAAGCATACATTCGCTCAGCTCGCTCCCTTGATTTGTAAATCATGTTCCTATGCACTGGGATCCCGAAAGCTTCACCAATAGCTGAAGGAGTGAGGTTGGCGAGCACTTGACCATCTGGTGACATGATTGACCTGTGATCCTTCTCATAGTAGTTGGCGCACTCCATCATTAGCTCTGAACACTGAATAGCTGGTGGGAAACCAGCAGCTGCATATAATCCGCTTCGAATGATGTTGTGTGAAGTGGCTGAAGGTTGATGATGACCAATTCCCAGTATTTTATTCTTGAACGCTTCCAAGTTGAAAAAGCCCAAATTGGTATCAGTCAGCTTGCCCAACTTCGAAGTGAACTTTGACTCTGGCATAAATGTCTTGCTCAGCTTCTTGATAACTGCTTGCCTGGATGCACCATTGTTGCCCTTGCCAGTTGTCCTTGCCTCAGCCATCTGCAAAACAATAAACATCCATCAGTAAATTAACTTAGAAAAATAAATAAAATACTTTGCAGGGCTGCCAGTCGACTTCAAGAAGTTGCAATATTATATTTCGTTTGCAAACCTCAACTTCTCCTTCAACAGATTTTGAATTATCAACCACTTAGAAAGTCTCAGCAAATTCAACACTTTCAGCAACTTATCCAACTTCTTAGCCGGCTGCAGCAACTTCAATACTTTAAGGAAATTTCCCAACTTCAATCAGCAATTGGACTTCAATTCGTACCTTCTCAATCTTCAAATCAGATTAGCAAGTTCGCACTTTCAGCAAATTAATTAGCTTCAGCAATGTGGTCTTTTTCAAGCTTTAGTAATCTCGGAGCACAAACCGAACTTCTTTGGACTGTAGCTTCAGCAACTTCTCTTCTTCAAATTTCGAACTTCTTCAATAACTTTCAGCCACAAGCTTCCTCAAGCAAATTCGAACTTCAGTCTCAGCAACTTCCAACGCCTTTCACTCAGCAACTCACTCTCCAGCTTCAAAAATTCGAACTTCTACAGATTTCAAACTCAACATTGGACTCAGAGCAAATCGAGTTCCTTCAATTGGTGAGGAGAAATGAAAAACTTCTCATTTTTTATAGCAAAAATCGAATTCTAGAAGGAGCTAAGTATAGCCAGTGCATTAAATCTCCACTACTCCACTTCAAGAATTCGAATTTTCCCTCTCTGGTATTTTCGACACTTGTCTCTCAACGTCAGGAATCTTATTCTTCTAGAAGTTCAACTTGACTGGCATCTTTTAAATTCACTTTCGAAATTTTTTAATTTAAATTCATCTTTTGGCAATTTCCATTTACCAACCGAAGTTCTGTCTTGCAAATTTTAAATTTTAATCACCTCTGACGCTCTGGAAAATTCATCTGTGAAGAATTCAATCAAAAATATCTAGGCAATTCACTTTAAATTCATCGTCGAAGAATTTTCCTTTTGAAAACACATTTTATTCAAATTTGCCTTAGAAAATTTTAAATTTTCCCTTAGGAAAATTCACAATTCGAGCATCGATTAAATTCTTCACCCAAAAAGCGTTGGCGAAGTGCAGAAGACATGGAAATCCATTTCTCATCGAAGATCATCAGTACCTAGAAGAAAATTTTCTCGAAAATGTGATGAATCCATGGGTACACAACGAACGGGTTCATTTAAATTTTTAAAATTTTGAACCTTAGAAACATATTATTCAATCAACTTAAATCCATTCTTCATCTCTGTGAACACCTTGTTGCTTTGGCTTGAGAAATTTTTAAATCCATCCTGCAAGGCCAATATCTCGGACTTCGTCACTGGAAAATTCACTCGTGCTTCAAGAAGAATTTCATCACCTTCAAGGTCTAGGCGTATTTTCTTGGGAAATTTTTATTCAACTTTATTTGGAAAATCTTCTTGAAGGCACATCATACTTAGCATGTTTTATTTTTCAAAAGTTTCCAACGCCTAGGCAATTCTCAATTCTCAAGTCTAGGCGCATTTCACACTTGAAGGGGAATATTAAATTTCACCACCCTTCATACCTCTTGGCGCATATCATACTTGATGAAGGATAAAAAAAAACACGCCTAGCATACTTCACTTCATCTCCACTTCCAACGCCTAGGATCAACTTTGTTTTCACCATGCCTTGTATTTTACCTCACCACCTTCAACGTCTAGCATATTTTATTCACCCTTTACCTCACTTCAATCTTGGGCGCATATTAGCATATGTGAAGGATGACCCTTGGGCTTCCTTATTTTCTCTTCACATGGCCTCTCTTGGGCGCATTTGAGCCTAGGAGGAGGATGAAAGTTGTTGACTTGTTGACTAGCTTGAGCGCATTTAGCAAGGTGTGAGGGATAAACTTTTACCACGCCTTCTTGTGACCTTTCAACTTCCTTTCTTTTGTCCTCACATGGCCCCATTTGAGCGCATTTTGCATAGGCTGAAGGATGAAGCTTGTTGACTTCTTTGACTTTCTCATTTTGGGCGCATTTGAGCATGCATGAAGGATGGGCGCATTTAGGGGGGTGGTGGAGGATATTCTTGCCTTAGAAAATTTTCTTGGACATCTTCCTAGAGTGGGCGCATTTTGGCATAGGAGGAGGATTAACATCTTTGACTTTCCTTGACTTGCTTGTTGCATGGGCGCATTTGGCCATATGAGGTGGACGAAATTCTTTGACTTCCTTGACTTTCTTGTTGCATGGGTGCATTTGGCCATATGAGGTGGACGAAATTCTTTGACTTCCTTGACTTTCTTATTACATGGGCGCATTTAGAGGCATGATCAAGATGAAGCTAACACTTAGAATTTATTCCATGGCATCAAGGTATGTTGGGCGCATTTGGAAGTGGCAGGAGGATGAACTCATTTCATAGAATATTTTCCATCACCTTGAGGGCAAGCACGGTGCATTTGGAAGTGTCTGCAGGATGAAACTCAGACTTAGACATTTTTACCTTCTTCTGCCAGCTTATCCATGCCCTGCTATAAATAGTAAGCCTTTTAATTTTCATATCTCAGGGGCTCAGATTGCCTTGAAATTTTGAACACTGCTTCTTCACGACTTCATCAACCTGTTGACACTGCTATTTCGGGTTGACCTGCTATTTTTAGCCCATTTCTGAAGGTGGTTTGCTATTTATAGTAACTGCCTGCTTCTGATACCTCCACAACTTTGTTTGGCTTGAAATTCGAAAGACGTGCTCCTCACCACGTGACCTGCCTGCTGACATCGGCGCCTGTTGCTGACTTTCTATTTTTAGCCTGTTTCTAAACTGGCTTACTATAAATAGTAAGTGCTCCGTTTGTCTTCAAATTTTACCAGTAGATAGCTTGAAGGACGCTAATCGCGGTGGTTTACACCAGTTTTCGAAAATTTTGACTTTTTACCCCTCTTTTCGGGCCCCGAAGCTGGAAACCCTAATTCATCTTGCACGCATATCAAATGATCTTCGTTTGTCCTTGTTTCTGTTGCATTGCGATCGGTTCGTGATTTTGAAGTGCTGGGAGGCGGCTGCCAGGATGCATCTGCTAAAAATAGTAAGTTCCTAAATGAGTGACCATCTCCGTTTGCATGTCACATCATTGCGAAGCTCTCGAAAAACCCATAAAGAATATGCAGACATGCAAAGAAAACCCTGACATGCAAACCCTAAAAATAGCCTATGAAGGCTGAACTCTGAAAGTTGTCATCTCATTTTGCATGTTATACTGTCGCGAAGGTCTCTGAAAACCCAGAAGGAATCTTCAGACATGCACTGAAAAGCTTCACATCTAAGCCCTGAAATCTGCTCCGGAAGCTGAACTACTAAAAATAGCCAGTTGTTTGTTTCAGCTCAAATTTTACACGCGAGCAGCTTGATGTGTTTTGAATGCAGTGTGACTGTTAAAACTTTGAAAGTGTTGAGAAACTGCTCCGAATTGCGCACTTCCTAAAAATAGTAAGTGACTGGAATCTGATGAAATTTGCTGAGAGCCTGTTGGAAGCACACTGACAATAGTGTTAGTCTTTATTTCCAATTTATTCACTTTGTTGGATCTCAAATTGGCAAGGAAGTTCAAAACCCTAATTTCAGACTCGGCCAAATTTCACGTTTAAACTCAATGGTGGGCACGTCCCCAGAAGGCAGATAGAAAAGAGACCGGCAGAGAGAGAGAGAGAGACAAAACCAAAGCCAAAAAGACCAGAATGGAGCAAAAATTAGGGGTCCCCATTTGAATGGGGCGATGTGTGAAAAGGTCACAACAGATAGATCATAAAATCCCCTTCTATTTTTATGAATTTTAATGTTTCAAATTATAGACATTATGAAATATTCAGAAACCAGCAATAAATTTTGAAACCCTAGAATACTAAAAACAATATTTAAATCAG
This sequence comes from Sequoia sempervirens, assembly GCA_007258455.2. Classification (NCBI taxonomy): domain Eukaryota; kingdom Viridiplantae; phylum Streptophyta; class Pinopsida; order Cupressales; family Cupressaceae; genus Sequoia; species Sequoia sempervirens. The sequence goes on along the minus strand of VDFB02006960.1, from coordinate 6,172 downwards.
CAAATAAATAATCACTTACAAGTCTTGAATGGTACGGCAGCCCAAAGAGTGTCCAAGGCCGCGATCTGGACCACAAGGAAAGCAAGGAATTATTAACCAAGGCAGCTCATGCTTCAATCACTCCTAAATATAGATTAGCTGCCCTTTACCAAGGCTGCGCTTAGCTTGGCAGCTATTAATTTATTTCAAAGTGCTTCGATTGAATATTGAAGGGGCTGTGCTAGGTAATAGGTGCTGCATAAATAAAAGGTATGACACTTTCTATACTTCAAGGGTAGGATTCAAATAATAACAAGCTACATAATAATAATAAAAAGCAACAATTATATATAAATAAATCAGCAATAATATACTGAATGATAATGATAATTTTATGACTTGCAAATATATTAAGATGTCAAAATAATAAGTCCTTCATGGTAGAAATAATATTAAAAAATCAGCAATGGACATATGAAATAAATTCAAACTCTCAATAATGTTGCTGAAATAGACAATTTTCTTGCAAATCGAAATTGTTCTCTTATACCCCTACCCTTATAGTGTGCATTGTGTTATGAGTAGTTGGCTAGTGGCTACCTTAACTCTTAATTAAGTCATATTATCATTATTATATTGCTATTTAGTTATTTAGGCCGGCCTAAGGCTTATATAGGGTTGTCTAGGCTGGTTTGGGTGATATCCTAGACATGAGTATGGTATATATAGTAAGTATAGGTAGTTTATTATCATCATGTTGAGTACTGTGTCCCTGGTGAAGAATATTGGAGGAATCCACTTCAATGTGGATTAGAAGGTTGCCCCCTCGAAGTGGCATATTATTATCAAGTATTTACAACATATTTGAGATTATATTATTATTGTGCAAGTTGTTTCATATCAAGTGGTATCAAAGCATGATCTTGGCACTCTGATGACAAAGCATTTTTTTTCAATTTTGGAAGTCATTTTGTGAAACACGTATCTCCTAAATTTTGATGAATTTTTGTTTGATTTTTAAAGGGTTTTTGAAGAGCATATTCAAGCAGCCACATTCCAGATTTTAGAGGAAGTGGAGCTGAATTGAGTGACTTATTGCAAAATTAGGGTTTCTTCCCAATTTATTTGGAAAACACATATCTTCCAAATCCTGCTGAATTTCTTCCTAATTTTTAATGGGTTTTTTAAGAAATAAGAGAGGTGCCTACACTAACAATTGTAGAGTAATTGGAGCATAATTAAGTGATTTATTGTAGAATTAGGTTTCCAACAAATTCACTCTCAAGGTTGCAAAACACCTAATTTTTAGGAGATTTTTTTTGGGAAAGTACAACCTAGGTCTTGGTAACTTAAAGATAAACTTTTAGAGTATTTTGACTTCATTTGTGTGATTTATTGAAAAATTATCTTTTTAGAACTTCTTCACAACAAAAAGTAGCCACAAAAAAAGAACAAGTAGAACAAGAAAAAGAGCAAGAGCAAGTGAAAGAGAAAGAATACGAGAAGGAACAAGAACAAGAGCAAGAGCAAGAGAAGGAGAAAGAGAAAGAGAAAGAGAAAGAGCAAGAGCAAGAGCAAGAACAAGAGCATGAACAAGAGCATGAACAAGAAGCAGCAGTAGAACAAAAAGCGAAAGTAAAAAAGGAGATGAAGAAAAAGAAAAACCAAAAGTTAGCATTGAGGACAATGCTTTTGTGAAGAGAGTTTGAGGACAATGCTTTTGTAAAGAGGAGGGAAATGTTATGCCCCTACCAACAAGTAGAACAAGAAAAAGAGCAAGAGCAAGTGAAAGAGAAAGAACAAGAGAAGGAACAAGAACAAGAGCAAGAGCAAGAGCAAGAGTAGGAGAAAGAGAAAGAACAAGAGAAGGAACAAGAACAAGAGCAAGAGCAAGAGCAAGAGCAGGAGAAAGAGAAAGAGCAAGAGCAAGAACAAGAGCATGAACAAGAGCATGAACAAGAAGCAGCAGTAGAACAAAAAGCGAAAGTAAAAAAGGAGATGAAGAAAATGAAAAACCAAAAGTTAGCATTGAGGACAATGCTTTTGTGAAGAGAGTTTGAGGACAATGCTTTTGTAAAGAGGAGGGAAATGTTATGCCCCTACCCTTATAGTGTGTATTGTGTTATGAGTAGTTAGCTTGTGGCTACCTTAACTCTTAATTAAGTCATATTATCATTATTATATTGTTATTTAGTTATTTAGGTTGGCCTAAGGCTTATATAGGGTTGTCTAGGTCATCCTGGGCGATATCCTTGGCATAAGTATGGTATATATAGGAGGTATAGGCAGTTTATTGTCATCATGTTGAGTATTGTATTTTTGGTGAAGAATATTGGAGGTATCCCCCTCGAAGCGGCATACTATTATCAAGTATTTGTAGCATATTTTAGATTATATTGTTATTGTGCAAGTTGTTTCATAACATGTTCCCATGCCCAAAGGATATATCCAAGATTGAGTGCAAGAGGATTTTCATCTTCCAGAAACTTCTACACCAAGAGTTTTCATCCTTGAATGCAAACTTGAAATTTGAAATTTGTAAATGAAAAAGATGAGCAATGATGATGAATAATGAGCATGAACTTCTCTTTTATAGGCATTTTACTTTGGGTCTTTTATAGGCATGAATGATCCTCATCCTTGATCTTAATCCTCATCTTCACCCTCATCATTTGTCTTCCTAGTCACTCCTTCGAATGACTGGGGCATCTTCCCTAATTTAACCATCTTCTTCCAAGTGCTATGTTTTAATCTTCTTTGAAATGATGCTACTTCGTAACACCATCTCAAAGAGGGGAAAAATGTAGACACCGAAAATTGACCACTTTCATTTGGTCAATTAACCCCTAATTCGACCAATTTTGAATCCTCTATATTAATTAATATTCAATTAGCTCAACCTTCATCATAATCTATTTCTTCTATTATCCCTAAATCCTAGCCTAAAGTAAATAATTACCTTTAATTATTTACTTCCATCCCATTCATCTATTAAATTGAATAAATACCCATATTTGTTTAATTTAATCCTTAAATACCCTTCCTTCCAAATAAGAATTAAATTTAATCATTTAATTCCTATTTTCCTCTCACCTCATGTCACATCCTTCAACTCTCACATTTGCAACACATCCTCCAACTCTCACATTTGCACTAATCCTAATCCTAATCCCCACCTAACCTACCCGCTAAGCATTTGCACACACTTAATCCATGTGGGTCAACCCTCCCCATCACATCAAACACATGGGCCTTGTCCCTTCAAGGCACAATCTCCCTCTCAAGCCCTCTCCTTGTGCCACTTGGCACAATCTTGTGGCTTAAGAGATCCCAATCACTCTCAACCATTGATCTCTATCAAGTGATCCTAGCCCTTCATCCATTTTCATCCAAATCCATTATATCCAACCCTTATCCATTTATCAAAGATGTCTCTCATTTTCATTGGAGCATTTTTATGCTGCCAAAGTTTCTAGTGAGCACACATCCAATCGACTAATCTTGGGAAAATCTACTCAATGGGAGGCTCGTTATATTGGTTTGATCTTTCTACACCTTATTCGAGTGCTGTTTTGTTTGTGTTTTATTGCAATTTCCATTCACTTGACACAAATTTCACTTCACACATTCTAGCACGCTCGGTGGGACCCCACGTCACAAGTCTGCTAACATCTTTTTGTAGTTTTCTTCGAAGTTTTGTTTGCAAGTTTTTGCACAGAGGTGGTTTCGTTCTAGACAAATAGATCTGCTTTGTAAACGGGCGATTTCGCTCTTACAGAGGCGACTTTGCTTCGACTCTTCAACACCCAGGTACTCTTCTCGGAGAACATGCAAATCTGCATATATAGAGGTAGATACGCTCTAGAAGGGCATATATGCTTGCACAGGGGCGATTCTACCCATAGGCAGACTTGTTACAGAAGGGCGATTCTGCCTTTACATAGGTGGATCCACTCTTGACCAAATTCGCTACAGAAGGGTGGACCTACTAAAGAAGGGTGATTTTTCCTTTACAAAGGTGGATTTGCTCTTGGACGATCTTGCTCGACATAGGCGGATCCACTCCTACAAGGGCAATCTTTCTCTACATAGGTGGATTTGCTCTTAGGCAATCTTGCTCTACATAGGCGGATACGCTTTGTTCTTGGGTGATTATGCATTTGGGTGGATTTGTGACTTCTTGGGTGATTATGCTCTGTACATCAGCGATTGCATAAGGTATAGAAAATCAGCTTCAGGTGATTTTTTACATCTCTTTATCATTTGGCTTTCCAAAAAAAATTCTCCCTCGGACCCCTATACACGGGGGATCACATCTCGCACCCCCTATCGTTGGGGTGGGTGTCCCAACCCCCTTTGGGCTAACATTCACTTTCCATTGATCAATTTTTGAATCTAATCATCTTCTTGTGTAGCTTGACATCGTTTTCCAAATATCAAAAATCAAACAACTACTAACGTATCTTCTATAGGTTTGCAATCAAAGACTTCTTTTTATCACTAATCTAGGCACACTTCAATTTCTAAAGGGTCAATTAACCTTGTGTGCTTTGTTTGGGATTCTTTGTTGGCATATGCTCTCCCCTTGCACCATTTGATGAGCCTGGGGATCAAAAACCGCAAAGTAATCTAGCCTTGTGTTCTATCCTAGGAGTGCTATCTTGCGTGTATGTTCTCTCCTTGCGCTTCGTGCGATCTTGGAGATCAGAAACACCTAGCATATCCTTCCCTTTAAGATTCCTTCTTGGGGATTTCATCACCCCAAGGGACGACCTCAACCACGTACCGATGGGGTATATAAAGGGGGGAGAACAAAGGTTGAACCCCAATCTGGTCACGTCATATTTAGTGAAGCTTTGATACTTGGGTGATACTGAGCTAAGAGTGCAGGGTTGGTCTGAACGACTTAGTTGACGTTCTCAACCCATGCTTGTGATAGATTAGTGTTCATGGATGTGCCTCACGTACCCTCTTGGTATTTAGAGGACACACTAGATCACCTATTTTAGCCTAGCTTAAGACCTTTCGACCATTGCTTAGTGTGATGCAAGGTACAGTATCATGCTCGAAGCTACTCATTATGTATCTCCCTAAGTAGAGATAGGATCTCTTTGGGCAAGGCCTTAGGACCTCCAAAGAAAGGGAAAAGGTGAGCCTTTGTGCCACTGGATCCCTATCTATTGACTCTTGAAAGAGAAATGCCTCACACTGATCTTGAGATATTAGCCTTTTGGCTGGTGGGCCTACACTAAGTTAACACACCTACTTGATTAATCTAGGCTTGTGCTTTTTGGCGTGTCTTCTTGTACTTATCAGTGCATATCTTCAATCCATCTCGTTATCATCCATCTTGTCTTTGTGATTGCAGTCTTTGGTCCTTTTGTCGTCTTTGTCCGGTCATCCTTAGGCGATCTTGCACTGTTCTTAGGCAGATCCACCTAGGTAGTCATCCCACTTGTCATCACTCTTTAGGTGATTCTTCTTTGAACTTGGGTGGATCCACTCTCTCTTGGGCGAATTCGCCTAGATCACCATCCCATCATTCCTTCTTGGGCGATCTCACTCTGTTCTTGGGAAAATCCGCCTAGATCATCATTCCGTCATCAACCATCCTTCGGTGATTTTGCCTCTACTTAGGCAGATTTTCTTTGCTCTTGGGCAATTTCTTTTCCTCTTAGGCGATTCCATGTTGTTCTTGGGAGGATACCTCCCCCATAGAAAATCGATAGAGCAAATCCTTCCTATCACGAATAGCCAATGTCCTCCCAACTCCAAAACCACAATCCAATCATTTTTTTACTCCATATCTAGCCCAAAACGATCACTTTTGTCTCATCAACCACCATCGAATTATCCAAAACATCATCCCCTTTGAGAAAGGAGTCAGTTAAACCCATCCTATCGACATCCAAATCATCCACAATCCCAAATCCAACCTTGTATATTTAATTGAGATCCTAAATCGTAAATCAGTCATCCATCATAACACTTTCTTGGGAACTTAGCCTATTCCAAGTTATTAATCCCTCGTTCAAGCTATTTCACCTCAAGCCAAAGGTATAGCTTTCATCGATATCTTCTCTTTCGTTAGAACTTAGCCTATCTCAAGTGGGAAATCCATCTAATCAAATTTTGACAAAGGATCTTGACCATAGTTGAGAGGATACTGTCCACCGTCCATCCCCACAATCAC